>AWOL01S0126064.1:0-23149 GCA_000715115.1 Nicotiana otophora | reverse complement strand
CCCCCCCCCCCCCAATCTTATGATTAAGTTTTAATTTTCTTTCTTTTTCTTCCGCGTTTTATTCAATTTTGCTCCAAATCTCTTCATCTTCACACCACGTTATTCCTACACAATAAAAATATAATATTAAGCACAAAGTAATATAATTAGTATTCAAAAGATGATTAAAATACTAGAATGCGAGACAACAACGATTAAATATATGCATTTTGGCCGAATATCGATCATCAATGAAGACAATGACAAATGAGTCAAGATACGGCCCAAACACTCTGTTCATCAAATCCATAAACACCGCCGGGGCATTGGTCAAGCCGAAAGACATCACTAGAAGCTCATAGTGGCCATACTTAGTCCGGAAAGCCATCTTCGGAACATCCGAAGCACGAATCTTCAGCTGATAATACCCATATCTCAAGTCAATCTTAGAAAACACCCTGACATTCTGCAACTGGTCAAACAAATCATCAATGCGCGGCAACGGGTACTTATTCTTGATGGTGAGTTTGTTCAACTTGCGGTAATCAAGGCACATCCGCATACTCCCATCCTTCTTCTTCAAAGATAACACTGGTACGGCCCAAGGCGACACACTAGGTCTAATGAACCCCTTCTCAAGAAACTCCTCAAGTTGCTCCTTTATCTCTCTCAGCTCCTTAGAAGCCGTACGATAAGGTGAAGTAGAAATAGACTGGGTGTCTGACACTAAATCAATGCCGAAATTGATATCCCGATCCGACGGCATACCTGGTAGATTAACAGGAAACACATCGGAAAACTATCGTACCAACGGCGCTGAATCTAACGCGGGAGTCTCTATAGTAGTATGCCGAACAAAGTCCAAATAGGCCAAACACCCCTTCTCAACCATATGTCGAGCCTTCAAGAAAGAAATAACTCGGCTGAAAGTACCAACAGACAAGCCTCGCCACTCTAATCTGGACAACTCAGGCATCACCAAGGTAACAGTCTTGGCATAGCAATCAAGAATGGCATGGTACGAGGATAATCAGTCCATGCCCAAGATAACCTCAAAATCAACCATATCGAGCAATAAAAGATCTTCTCTGGTCTTATATCCATAGAAGGTCACCACACAGGACCGGTAAACCCGATCCACAATAATAGAATCACCCACTGGCATAGACACATATACATGAACACCTAAGGACTCGCAAGATACATTCAGATAAGGAGAAAATAGAGAAGAAACATAGGAGTAAGTAGACCCTAGATCAAATAATACCGAGGCATCCCTACGGCAAACAAAAATAGTACATGTGATCATTATATTGGAGGCACAGCCTCTAGCCTGGTGAGGATAGCATAGAATCTAGCCAGAGCGCCACCTGACTTTCCTCCACCTCTAGGGCGACCCCTATCCATATGCCCTCTGCCTCTGCCCGGCCAGCCGGGCGGTGTTGTAGATGGTGCGGTAATCATGGGCCGATGGTCCTGCTGCTCGGCCTTGCCAAAAATTCTAGGACAAAACCTCTTCACGTGCCCAATCTCCCCGCACTCGAAACAGCCCGTCAAAGTAGCAAACTGCTGACCTGAAGTCTGACCCTGATGGCCTAAATACCCATTGGAAGAACCCTAAATAGCTGGCGGACAATAAGTACTCTCTGGGATGGCACTGAAGTATGGTTGTGATGGAGCACTCCGAGAAGGCGGTGGTGCTGACTGTATGGACCTGCTAGTCTGACCCCTCATGAATTGACCTCTGCCCCAGGTGGGGCACCATTGAATCCTCCAAACTGCCGGGGCCTCTTGTCCCTCCACGCAAACTCTCAGCTGCGGTTGCGCATACGCTCGATCCCTTTGAGTTGTATCCACAACCTTGTGAAAGAGAGTCCCCATCTCTACCTTACGGGCCATAGAAACCTGAATCTCAGGGTGCAGACCTGTAATGAACCTCTGCACCCTCTTTGCGTTTGTGGGGAGTGTAATAGCTTCATTGCGAGACAAGTCAGTCAATCTTACCTCATGGTCGGTCACAAATATATGACACTGACGGAGCCGCTCAAACTGACCCCAAAGCTCCTCTCTCTCTCTAAAATTGGTTAGTACTTCTCCAAGGACAGATGTGTAAATTGATACCAAGTCAAGGGAGGTGAACCTGCTGGCCTGCTAAAGAGGTAAGCCTGCCTCCATCTATAGAATCTTGGTGCAGTCATGAAATCTACTGGGACTGGCTCAACTGCAGGTGCCTCATCCTGCTCCTCAATAACAGGATCCTCCACTGGATCCACTGTTTGTTCAACGGGAGCAACTCTAGGATGCCCTCGTCCCCTGACAGGAGCTGGATCCCTCTCATAGCCTCTACCTCAGCCTTTAGCAACGGAGAGAGCAGCTCCTCTACCACCTGGTACATCTGCCGCGCGTGTTCTCGGCATCTATGAGATATCAATAGAAAGATACTTAGCACAATATCAACTGCACGATAGGATAGCTTCTCGAAGATAAGTACGGATGTCTCCGCACCAATCTGCAAGACTCTACTAGGCCTGCTCATGACTCGTGAGACCTAAATAAATCTAAAGCTCTGATACCAATATGTCACAACCCAAAACCCATAATAGATCGTGATGGCACCAACACCGCTGTTAGACAAGCCCACAAGTGAACCTACAATTTAATTACCATTTTTTAACATTTGAAACAAAAGTTTCTTTTTGAAATAATGAAATAAGTAAGATCTCATGCAACTGTACATACTATTTTCTCAACAAAATACCAGTGTGATAAATAATAAGTGGGGATCTTAACTACTTATTAGCACCTTTTTGCTTTTGTTTTAGTCCGGTAGTATTGAATTATGTTCCCAAAATTAATAAGAATATGCAAATTCCAGGTATGTCGGATGCTTGGTCTCCCATTATAAAATCCAAATCAAAAAGGAGTGTTCTGAATCACAAGGAAATAAAGGGTGCAGAATCAAAGAAGTGTGGTCTGCAAAAGAAGGGCGGATTGCAGAATTCCATTTGCGGCCGCAAACCAAGTAAAAGCACCCGGCAAAACTTTGGCCAATGTGCGGCCACAGAACAGAGTTTTCACTAACAAATGACTCCAAGTTCAAAGAGTGTGCAAAAGGCCAAGTCCTGATGCTTTGCTAAAGTGTGGTCGTAGAAGTTCCTCTGCAACCACAATCCAGAAATGTGCGGATGTAGATTCCCAGCTCCTATCGACTGAAAAAATCTGCGGACCGCACATGGAATTATGCGGCCATAGAACCTCCCGAGGGGCATTTTCGTCAGGGAATTTTGGCCCACTATAAATAGACGGTTTCAAATTTTTAGTCAAGTTTAGAAGTCTGAGTTGCTATAGCCATTACATTTTTCCATTTTAGGAAGTTTTTGATTATTTTAGTGTTTAAACATAATAGTTCATCAATTTAATCTGTGATTGTGGGTTTAATTATCTTTTCTTCTTTATTTTCTTCAATTCCCACTATGGGTAGCTAGATTTCTAGGGTTGTGACCCAACCCTAGTGTGTAAACCTTATGGGTGCTTAATTTAATGCTTGTTTATGATTGGGTGTTGATTATTTAGATCCATTCATGCTTCAATTTTAGAATTAATTATTGCAAATATTGATTCATACCTTTTTAACTTGGTCTCTACTTGAGAAAGAGGGACATAGTCTAGCGTAACTTGGCTAACAAGTAATTGGGCTAATTGAGAGTTTGATTAGCCTAATTAAAAGGTTCAAACTAGAGATAGTAAGAACTCGGCTTGAGCTCATATCAACTATTTTGTTTGATACCCATTTGGACTTGAGAAATCCAAATCGGGCAAAATCACTCTTTCACCGAGAGGTATTGAGTGGGTAATATAGAGTTGAGAGCTATAATACACCCCAATCAACAAAACAAGCATTAACGTACTTAACCCATTAGGCAAACACCTAGGCCATGATCACATCCCTAGGCTTTTTAACTATTTGGAAAAATACCAAAAACAATCATTCACTTTTAGTTTATTTTCCTTAGCTTACAATTGTTAGAATAATAGTAGAAGTAGAAATCAAAACTTTTTGTGGAAGTGCAAATTTAGCTAATCCATTCGCTTTATTCAAGTGTATACTCCTAACACTCCTTATAACTCCCTGTGAAAATCGACCCCGACTCTTGTTGGGTACTATTCTTCCAACGACCGTTTTCACCCACTATTGAGTGTGAATTGGACGTGGATCAATTGTTTTTGCCGTTGTCTGGGAGTTAAAATAGTGTTAGCTATATACTTGGGTTTGTTTTTGGAATATATTCTTTTCCTTTTGTGTTACTAACTTGTGTTAGAAATTTTAGGTACAACCATGGCGGCAAACAATGATCTCAAAAATATCCCTTTGATGGATGTGGATGGCGAGGATAAGCAAGTTGAGGAGATACCTCTTGAACCTCCAACCAATAGAAGAAGCCGGGTGCCTCATGACAATGTACCCGCTCCACCCCCACCTCCACTATGAGCGGCTCCACACCGAATATTACCCAATGAAAGATATTTCAATAGTCCCTCCCCGTATTAGGGCGGGCAACTTCCAAATTACCAATGTAATGCTCACTTTGCTTGAGCAACATGGTTTCTCATCGGTGCTCAAACTCAAAATACGTACAAACATTTGAAGGGTTTTATGGATACTTGTTGGGGGAGAAAACAAACGAATGTCTCCGAGGATGCATTGAGGCTAATGTTTTTCCCTTCTCTCTATGGGGGGGGGGGGGGGGGTAATAATCAAGGCGGATAGAACAACAATTAAGGAAACAGGGGTCGGGTTTTCAAATACCCCCAATGTACTAACAGCCGAGCAACCCGCCTCCTTATCCTTCCCATGGTTCAAGTTCTTCAAACAATAAGATGCGGCATATTGAAAATATATTCAAGCAAATGATGGAAAAGAATGTTGATTCGGATGCCCAACTTGCCTCACACAACACACCAATCCGCAACCTAGAAGTTCGAATGAGGCAAATCTCTCAAGCACTAAATTCTCGTCCTAATAGGTCACTACCAATGATGCAGTGGTAAACCCAAAGGGTGGAAACAACATGGGGAATGCCATGGTGGTTATCACATGAAGTGGAAGAGCTGGGAATGCACCCACCTCAAATCAAAGGCAACTTGTTGATGATGATCAAGTGATGCAAGAAGAGGAGCTCCCGAACAATGTGGTGCAACTAATGATGAAGTTTAGATTGACATTGATAATAGTGTGGAAGAAACTCAAGAGGAGAAGAACCCATCTAGGGAAAACATTATTGGCATACCGGAGTCGGTAGTGCAAAAGGCTAAGGCACCATTGCCTAAGCCTCCACCTCCATACCCTCAAAGACTTGCCAAGCAAAAAGGTGAGAATAAATTCAAGAAGTTCATTCAAATGATAAAGAGTCTCTCAATCAATGTGCTATTAATTGAAGCCTTGGAACAAATGTTCGGTTATTCAAAGTTCATGAAGGATCATGTGACAAAGAATATGTCAATGAATTTTGAGACCATCAAAGTCACTCATCAAGTGAGTGTAATTGTGCATTCAATGGATCTTAAGTTGGAGGATCCCGGTGCTTTCAAGATTCCTTGTACAATTAGAAGTGCCAAATTTGCTAAAGCTCTTTGTGATATTGGGGCAAGTGTCAATTTGATGCCATATTCGGTTTTCAAGACTTTGGGAATTGGGCAACCAAGATCCACCTCTATGAGATTGCAAATGGCCGACCTACCATGAAGAGGCCTTTGGGTGTAATTAAAGATGCTCTGGTTCGTGTTGATAAATTCATTCTTCTGACGGATTTTGTCATTCTAGATTGTGAGGTTGATTGTGAAGTGCCGGTTATTCTTGGGAGAGCTTTCCTTGCTACGGGGAAGGCTCTTTGTGATGTTGAAGCCGGAGAACTTACCTTCCGGGTTGGTCATGAAAAGGTGGTATTCCATGTGTGTAAGTCCATACGGCAACCAAATAGCAATGAGGTGTGCTCTTTTGTGGACTTGGTGACTGATGTTATTGTTGATGAAACAAGTGCTACAATCAATGCTAGTGATATGTGGAGGCCATCTTGCTCAACTTTGACGATGACGAGATGGATGGCTTCATGGAATATTTGAACTATTTGCAAGGAATGGGGTCGTACAACTATGCACCCCGTAAATTATCCTTGGATCTTGAAAATAGGACAACTCCTCGTACAAAGCCTATTATTGAAGAGCCTCTTACCTTGGAGTTGAAGCCATTGCTTCCACATCTTCGGTATGAAGTTCTTGGCGCTTGTTCTACTTTACCGGCTATTCTTTTTTCTTTTTAGACTAATGTGCAGGTAGATTCCACATTGGCGGTGCTACAAAAGAGGAAGAAGGCTATTGGGTGGACATTGGACGATATTCGAGGGATAATCCCCGCCTTTTGCATGCATAAGATCATGTTGATGGATGGCGCCAAACCATATATTGAACATCAAAGGAGACTCAATGAGGTTATGCAAGAATTTATCAAGAAGGATATTATCAAGTGATTGGATGACGGGTTGCCTACCCCATCTCCAATAGTTCGTGGAATTCTCCAGTTCAATGTGTCCCAAAGAAGGGGGCATGAAGGTTATCACCAGTGACAAGAATGAGTTTATTCATACAAGAACGGTGACCAGATGGAGGGTGTGTATGGACTATCGCAAGCTCAACAAAGTCACAAGGAAGGATCACTTTCCACTTCCTTTCTTAGATAAAATGCTAGATAGATTGGCCGGCCGTGCTTTCTATTATTTTCTTGATGGGTACTCGGGATATAACCAAATTTTCATTGCTCCAAAAAATCAAGAGAAATCAACCTTTACATGTCCCTATGGTAATTTCCCCTTCAAGTGGATGACATCTGGTTTGTGCAATGCACATGCGACTTTTCAAAGGTGTATGATGGCTATTTTCAAGGACATGGTAGAGGAATACCTTGAGGTTTTCATGGATGACTTCTCGATAGTGGGAGATTCTTTTGATGATTGTCTAGCAAATTTGGACAAAGTGTTGGCTAGATGTGAAGAAACAAATTTGGTGCTTAATTGGGAGAAATGCCATTTCATGGTCGAGGAAGGCATTGTCCTTGGCCACAACATCTAAAAGAATGGAATTGATGTTGACAAAGAAAATATTAAGGTGATTTCTAAACTTCCACCTCCAATTTCGGTGAAGGGTGTGCGGAGTTTCTTAGGCCACGCGGGGTTTTACCGGTGTTTCATCAAAGATTTCTCTAAAGTGGTGAACCCGTTGTGCAAGCTTCTTGAGAAGGATGCTAAGTTTAACTTCAATGATGATTGTATGAGAGCTTTTGAATTGTTGAAGCTCAAGTTGACAACTAGTCCCATCATCACCGCTCCAAATTGGAGTGTGCCTTTTGACTCATGTGTGATGCAAGTGACGTATCGGTTGGGGTAGTTTTGGGGCAATGCATCAACAAGATTTTTCATCCTGTCTACTATGCTAGTAAGACCATGCATAGTGCCCAAGTAAACTATATCGTTATGGAGAAAGAGCTCCTTGCTATTGTGTTTGCAATTGAGAAGTTTCGCATGTACTTGATGGGTACAAAAGTCATTGTCCACACGGATCATGCGGCGCTTCATTATCTTATGAGCAAAAAGGACTCCCAAGCTTGGTTGATGAGATGGGTGCTCTTGTTTCAAGAGTTGGATATTGACATCCAAGATAGAAAAGGTAGTGAAAACCAAGTGGCGGACCATTTGTCTCGTTTGGAGGAGGAAGGGAGGCCGCATGATGGCCTAAAAATCAATGACTCCTTCCCCGATAAGTAACTCTTGTAAATTTCAACGAAAGAGGTGCCATGGTTTGCGGATTTAGAAAACTTTCTTATGTGTGGAATCATTCCGGATGATTTCTCTTCAAGCCAAAGGAAGAAGCTCAGACGGGAATGTCAAGATTATTATTGGGATGAACCATACCTTTTCCGATTTGTACGGACGGGGTGATTAGAATATGTGTACCGGAAGAAGAGCAAGGTGAAATTATTCGGCCTTGTCATTCTTCGCCATATGGTGGTCATCATGATGGAGCAAGAACGGCGGCCAAAGTTCTTAGTTGTGGTTTCTATTATCCCACTCTTTACAAGGATGCAAGTGAGCTAGTGAAAAGATGTGATGAATATAAACGGGCCAGTGGAATCTCAAAGAAAAATGAAATGCCTCTCACAACCATCTTGGATATTGATATCTTTGATGTGTGAGGTATTGACTTCATGAGCCCTTTTGTGAGTTCTTGTGAAAATACCTACATCTTGGTCGTGGTGGATTATGTATCCAAATGGGTTGAGGCCGTTGCTTTATCCAACAACGAGGCGAGAAGTGTGGTAGCTTTCTTGAAGAATAATATTTTCACAAGGTTTGGTATTCCACGTGCAATTATAAACGATGGGGGATCATATTTTTACAACAAGGCATTCGACACTTTACTTAGCAAGTATGGTGTTACTCACAAAGTCACGACTCCCTATCACCCACAAGCTAGTGGGCAAGTGAAAGTCTCCAACCGGGAGATAAAGAGTATCTTGTCCAAAATGGTGAATCCTAATCGGACGGATTGGTCCAAGAAGCTTGATTATGCATTATGGGATTATCGGACGGCTTACAAAACATCTATTAGAATGTCTCCATGCCGGTTATTGTTCGGGAAGGCTTGTCATCTTTTTGTGGAACTAGAGCACAAGACCATGTGGTCTCTCAAGAAGTTGAATCTTGATTGGGATGTAGCAGCTAACTTGAGGGTTGCACATTTGAATAAATTGGATAAGTTCTGGTTCCATGCTTATGCAAGTTCGTCCTTGTACAAAGAAAAGATGAAATATTTTCATGACAAATACATTTGGAACAAAGAGTTCAAGGTGTGCAATCTTGTATTGTTGTTTAACTCAAGGTTGAGGATGTTTCCCGAGAAGCTAAACTCCAAATGGAGTGGTCCTTTTTAAAATTATGGGTGTGACACCTTTTGGTGCATTAGACTTAAAGAACAAAAACAATGAAGTATTCTGAGTCAATGGTCACCGGGTGAAGCACTACTTGGGAAAGGTTGGAGTAAGCCACGTCGTGGCGGTCAATCATTTCACTTGAGGGTATTCTACGTCGTGCCGCGACATTAAATCAGACGCTTCTTGGGAGGCAAACCATGTTTCGTTTCCTTTTTCTTTGGTAGTTAGATGTTATTTTTGTTCTAACTTAATTTGAAGTGTGCTATCGGGATGAGTGTGACTTACAAGAATTGTAAACAAAAATATGGCTAAGTATTAAAAAATGGTGCGGACCGCACTTTATTTGTGCGGACTGCACAATTCCATGTGCCATAGCAGAAGAGCATCGCGGTAGCAGTTTTCTCTTGCGGACTGCATATTTGAAACGTTAGGAATACCAACTCTCTGAAGTTTATGCTTGTCAGTGCGAAGGTCGATATGCGGTCGCACCTGAAATCTACGACCGCACCTCAAAATGTGCGGACTGCAGACGAAGTTCTGAGATGAGGCCCCCAGGTGAAAGAGTGTCGATCGCACATTGGCATTGGCGAGTCACAACAACTGGATGCAGACAGCTACTGCAAAGCTGTCTGACTTGTCAAGTACCATTGCGGCACAGTCTACCTCACAGGCATCGTAGGTTCCTTCTTATATTAAGGAGACACTGAAGAAGATTCTGGAGAACCAGAAGACTATCATGGACACCTTAGTACAGCATGTGTCAGTTATTGAAGAGATGGGAAAGGAAGTTAAGAAGATGAGGAAGTCCCATGTCAGCAAGAAATGAGTGGACAAGCTCCGGAGGGAGGTTACTAGACTTGCTACAGCTGGCGACCTGCCCTTTGACATGCTGCTTGACCCGCACTAGTCCGCCCTAGATCCTTCAGCACCATATGCACAGGTAGCACCAACTGGCCAATCTGACAACCAGACCTTGTTGCCGACACTACTGAGGCAGTGCGTGAGATGTTCGCCAACCCAGCCACAGCTAGATTTGACGATGATGATATTCAGTTGGCTAATACTGATGGCGATGACATTGCTGGGGACACTGAGATGTCCAAGGATCCATAGGGAGTTCTTCACCGTCTCCTCCTTTACTCTTATTTTGCTAAGTATTGGGGACAATGCTTATTTTTATTCGGGGGGTGGAGTTTATCTATATTCTCTCTCTTATTATGTATATTCATTCTATCTTCTGTAGTTTTTGCTCATTAGCTTCTTTATCTTTTTTTTGCTTATTAACTTCTTTATATTTTCCATATTAGTTTTTGTTTTGTTAAGTAGCTTCTTTTTATGCTTTAATAGATAATAAGAATTTGGTTTTCTTAACCCCACGGTTCTTTCCAAAGGTAGTTGTTGTGTGAACCGGGTGACTCATCCCAACGATGGATGCCGTAAAAACCTTCTTAACGGAATGAGTCTGTTTTTGTATTTAGGTAATAACAATAGTAGTAGTAATGAATAAAAAGACCTAATTAAGTCATTCTCGAAGAGTCAACCATGGTTCAATTGGTACCAACACACTTAACTATGTGTTTATGGTTAGAGATAAGGTTTTTGAAAGAAATAACTCTAGTTAGTGACTTTGTGACTCTTGAGTTGACTTTGGTAATCATCGAGTGGTTTAATTGGACCGTAGTGATCTTTAAGATTGAATGTGGTCATTGTGGGCCCTCGACTCTATCCTCTTTTAATATCTAGTTGCGTGAGGGGTGAGATGAATTGTTGCTAGTCCAAGTATTTGTGCGAAGGGTCTAGAACTTGCCCCGAATGTGTTTCAAGGCAAAATTCTAAGTTTTGCTTGGTTTGAGAAGTGATTGTAGGCTTTCCTTGGCCCATTTGAGCTTTGTATTTCCAACCAATGTATTTATCCTTAGTCAACCCCTTTGAGCCTCTAGCCTTTCTCAATTGATAACCATGTATAAGCCTGTACCCATTTTATCGTAACCCTCTCTTGGCACCCGAACTTTCTTTAACACTCTTGTGAAACAAATGTCTTAAAATAGTAAGTTTGGGGGGAGATGAGGAATTTGAAAAGGGTATCAAGGCAACAAAAGAGAAAATAAATGATCTCTATGAATGAGAAGGCAAGAAAAGAAAAGAACAAAAAGAAAAATGCAAAACATGAATAAATGGAAGGGTTGAGGGATTCAAAAAAAGGTAACGATCCCAAATATTGAGAAATCAAAAAGGGAGAAAAAGAATGAAATGAACAAGAAAGAGTGATGTTAAGTCCCTCTAGTCCCCAATGAAAAGAAAGTGCCTCTAAGAATTTGCAATTGTGAGCCAAAAAATGAAAGGTGGAGTGCTTAAGGAAAGGTGTAACCACTTACCCATATGGTATTCTACCCCAACCAAAAAGCCTTCATTACATCTCAAAAGAACTCCTACTGATTTCAAACCGAGTGAGCTTACATTAGTGGCGATCTACATGCGGGGCAAGCCTATGGTACTTGAAACCGTACTTATGACATTCTCTTATGAGAGATGAGTGAGCCTTTCATGAATCATAGTATTGAATGCTAATTTCTAAGTGAGCTTGGCAAATGGAAAGTAGAGGAGGAAGGGTTTGGAGTCCGCCATGACCTACATGATAGAACAAGAGTCCTTGATGAGTAAAGTCAATTCTTGAAGCTCAAATGTCACATTAGAACTCTATGTGCATGAATATTTGACTTGTCACCTTGTTGATAATGCATGAGTATTGTGGGTAATTGTTGGTTCCGACTGATGTGTGAATGGCTCACCTTTGACTCGTTGAAGTGACCTTTAACTTTAGGAGGTGGGAACTAAATTATTTGCTTGAAGACAAGTAAAAACTTAAGTTTGGGGGTGTTGATAAGTGGGGATTTTGACTACTTATTAGCACCTTTTTTCTTTTATTTTAGTCCTATAGTTTGAATTATGTTCACAAAACTAATGAAAATATGCAAATTGCAGGAATGTCGGAAGTTTGGTCTCCCATGATGAAATCCAACTCAAAAAAGAGTGTTCTAAATTACTAGGAAATAAAGGGCGCAAAATCAAAGAAGTGCGGTCTGCAGAAGGAACTCTGCGGCCGCAGAAGAAAGTGTAGATTGCAGAATTCCATCTGTGGCCGCAAACCATGTAAAAGCACCCAGAAGAACTTTGGCCAATGTGCGGACTGCACATGAATTGTGCGGCCGCAGAACAGAGTTTTCACTAACAAATGACTCCAAGTTAAGAGAGTGTGCAAAAGACAAACTCCTGATGCCTTGCTGAAGCGCGGACCGCGCAAGAATTGTGCGGCCACAGAAGTTGCTTCGCAACCGCAATCCAGAAATATGCGGTTGCAGATTCCTAGCTCCTATCAACTGAAGAAATCTGCAGACCACACATGGAATTGTGCGGCCGCAGAACCTCTCGAGGGCATTTTTGTCAGCGAATTTTGGCCCAGTATAAATAGATGAGTTTCACAATTTTAGGTCAAGTTTCGATGTCTGAGATAGTGTAGCCATTACATTTTGCCATTTTAGGAAGGTTTTGATTATTTAAGTGTTTAAACATTATATTTCATCAATTTAATCTATGATTATGGGTTTAATTAGTTTTCTTCTTTATTGTCTTCAATTCCCGCTATGAGTAGTTAGATTCTTACTAGGGTTGTGACCCAACCCTAGTGCGTAAACCTTATAGATATTTAATTTAATGCTTGTTTATGATTGAGTGTTGATTATTTAGATTAGTTCATGGTTCAATTTTGGAATTAATGGTTGCAAAAATTGATTCATGCCTTTTTGACTTCCCTTCTTTGCAATCTTCATTCATTGCGTTCTTGTTTTTCCTTTGACAATTGTCAGGTTCGGTTCTTTTCTCTTATACTATCATGTGCCTTCCGAGCAACCTTAGTTCAATTCATTGAGAATGCCACTTGTCGTTGTATCGACGCTTCACGTGTCATGCCTCGTCAGCTTAACATCGTTTCACGTGTCATAACTTTTCACCAATACAAATAGTCCCCAGACTTTCTGAATATTCTCAATTGAATATTCAGGAAGTGGTAAGTTTTTATGGCGGAAATTCCTTGCCGCCGCTTCTTGAGCATCATCATGCCTTTCTCAGAATCGATGTGTCGCTTGTCACATCTATTTAATGCTCATGCCACGTGGCCTCTTACGATTGGTTCTACAGTTTCTCAGCGCCTTTTAGGGTTCTTTCCCTACGTTATTTGTCATATCGTGGCTGGTATGCTCATTTCGTTGCTGCTCCCACTAGTGCATTAGTGGGTGAAGAGAACATGCCTTTCCCAGAAAAATAAAATTTTGCAGTAAGTTCTCTTCTTTTTTTGTCTTTTTCTATATACCTTGCATAATTTCTTGTAATCACGTACCCGTTTTGCAGCAACCATGGAGGTTTTTGATGAGATTCCCGACTTCCGTGCTTGGGTAGAAAAAATATTAACTGCTGTCCCCATGGACAAAAGATCTTGGAAATTCATTTCTCAAAGATTTGGTTGGACAGTAAAGACACACGGTACGTTTTACCTTCATAGTTCTTCTTTTTCTTATATTTGTTTATACAGGAATTTCTCATCCTTGCCTTTCCTTTTTGTTAGGATTTTCTATTTGTGGTATTAGCCCCACATATGTTCAATCAACCAGACTTTCCGTGAGTCTTGCTCAGGAACGGATTCTGAGTGCTTCTTCCTCCAAAAGGAAAACTGATGAAGCCCGTGGCTCTAACGATTAAGAAGAAATAGAGGAAGGATCTTTGGTGAGAAATCCACGCGTCAAGAGACGTGTGGTTTCTGATGACGAGGCACCCCCCTCTCATGACCTTCCCTCCAGTGTAATTTCTTTCAGACTCATAGATGAGCCAGAGAACGTTCCTTTAGTGATTTCCGATGAAGATGTTGTTGACCCCCCCACCAAGTTTTGTTGATAGATAGTTTGCTCAAGGATTCGAGGGTGAAGAAGCTTCCGGGCCTGTCTCTGAAGAATTGCCTCTTGCTTCCCTTCCAGCTTCATCTACCATCAACACCTCCGTGCATTTTCCTGATGTTACTCCGGCTGTTACTCTCGTGGTTGTTTCTCATACAGAGGCTGAACCTTCTAGAAGTAGGAGGGAGATGAAAAGAGTCGTAATTGAGGTCCCTGAAGATATGAACTTACTAAGAAAATCTGGTCAAGCCGACGTGTGGTTGAAGCCACTGATTGGCCCCATGGAGAAGAAGAAATTAGAAAGCCACAGCTCACTAACTTTAATGAACGACATCGTTCATTCTTCTTTGCAGGTACAAGGTTATATTTCTGTTCCTCTTTCTTCCTCATTCATAACTCTTCTTCCTTTACTTTTTTGCAGATTAATTTGATTGGTACCGAGCTTATGAAGAGAGTTTCTCAAGTGGACCAGCAAGTTATGGTATTCCGCACTGAGGTTGACAATTGGAAGGAACAATTTGAAGGTATTCAACTGGAAAAGGAAGTTCTTACAGAAGAGAAGAACGCTTTTGAGCGTCAAATGAGGATGATTTATGCCAAGCTAGCGGTTGAAAAAGCCTCTTGCAATCAGGTTGGGAAGGACAAGGATATAATGGAATCCTCTTTTGCTAAACAACTTTCCAAGGTAACTAAAGAGATAAGGATTTTGAAAGAACTCCTTAATTAAAAAGAGGTTTATGCGGGAGCATTGATTCAAACGCTTACCCAAGCTCAGGAGGATTTCCGCGCCTCTACATATAAAATTCAATTCTTGGAAAGTTCTTTCACTCCTTTGAAGACAACCTTTGATGCCTCGGAAGCAGAAAAAGAAGAGTTGAGAACTGAGGTTGATCAGTGGGAGAAGGATTTTGAGGCTCTCGAGGATAAGCTATCGTTGAATGTGAGATGGGCATTTTTGAACACTCGCCTAGAGACTCTAATTGAAAACAACAAGGACGGTTTTGACCTTAATGCTAAGATTGCTAAGGCTAAAGAATTAATTAATAAAACTCAGCAATGTCAAAGCTTTTTCTCACCCGAAGATGAAGGTTCCAAGGGTGATGGGGATGGACTTGTTCCTGGTAGAGACGATGTTCAAGCCTCTTCTGCTCAAGTTAATCCTTCCTTTCCCGTTGATGATACCCCCGTTGATGATGCTCCTTAGTTTCTTCCTTTTCCTTGTTTTTTGTCAACTTTTATTTGGGACTTCCGTATGTTG
Source organism: Nicotiana otophora (assembly GCA_000715115.1). Classification (NCBI taxonomy): domain Eukaryota; kingdom Viridiplantae; phylum Streptophyta; class Magnoliopsida; order Solanales; family Solanaceae; genus Nicotiana; species Nicotiana otophora. Next base: position 7,989 of record AWOL01S0126064.1, on the reverse strand, counting down.
GTTTTTCCCTCAGTTTAATTTTGGAATTTTAATGACGGATTAGCACCTTTTTGTTTTTATAAACGTTTCGGTTGATTTTGCCACATATTATGCTCTTTGATTTTTTGATGTGTAAGCTTTTTCTTGCATTTAATAATGCCTTAACAATCCATGTCTTTGATAAATATGGGGTTTTATAAAAAAAAAGGGTCCTTTTAGGTTAACGACACTAATAAAAATGACGTCCCATCTTCATATTGGTGCAAATATATGAAACATGAAGTAGACATGAAAAAAGGAATAATTTGAGGAAGTTTTATATTTTGAACTTTCAAATAAATTTCATACATTATTTTCATGATCGCTCGTACAACACTTTCATAACTGCTTTTATTGTAGGAGATTTAGAAATATAAAATCGGGTCTATAATCCCTTGAGTAAATACAAAATCGGGTCTATTATCCCGTGAATAAATTTTGGCCTTAACCTAAAACTCGCAGGGACATGGAAAAATTCCAGAGGTTTGTTTCTTCAAGGTTTTTGATTCAGGCTAAACTGAAGTACGTCGTTTTGAAACTTTTTCTTTCTTCTACATGCATAGTCTCCCTAGTGTTGGAGCCTTGAAGTTTGAAATCTTAAAAACTGGATTACTCCTTCCTTTTGGTCCATTCCCTGAAAAGGAAAATACGAACGGGACTCGGAGACATTTATTTAGATGATGACTGCATAACACTTTTTCCATCAGAAAGGTTGTAACCTAGACTGGGAATAAATTAGTATTCCGCGTGCCTTTCGGGTCTAATATTATCATTTGGTATGGGCTAGCTTTTTACCTATCATCTAAAATGATTAGTAAAATTTAAAAGAACAAAACAAAATTGAACTTGCGTGATACCTGGCCATGGATACTTTCCTCATCTAGAAGTAGTACTTCTTCAAGTGAACTGCGTTCCAGTTTGATGGTAGTACCTTTCCATCCATGGTTTCCAACTCGTATGCTCCCTTTCCAGTGATACCTCGAACCTTATAAGGGCCTTCCTAATTTGGACTCAACTTTCCTACGTTAGTTGCTTTTGTCTATCGGAATACCTTTTTGAGGACGAAGTTCCCAATCTTGAAGTATCTCAAATTAGCTTTTCTGTTGTCATATCACTCAATCATTTGCTTTTGAGCCGCCTTTCGAATTAATGTTGCTTCTCTCCTTTCTTCTTATAGATCCAAATTTACTTGCATATCCTCCTTATTTGCTTTCTCAGTAAAATGTGTGTATCTCGTACTTGGTTCACTATATCTACCGGAATTAAAGCTTCTGCACCATAAATAAGCGAAAATGGAGTTTCACCCGTACTTGTTTTTGTTGTTGTTCGATAGACCCACAACAACCCCGGTAACACTTCTGGACATTTGCCTTTTTATTCTTCTAATCTCTTCTTCAAGTTATTAATTTATGACTTTGTTTGTCGACTCAGCTTGTCCATTAGCTGCAGGGTGGTAAGGTGCAGACGTAATCTATTTGATCTGTCAACTTTGAAAGAATTCTTTGATTTTAGTACCTATGAATTGCGGGCCATTGTGTCACACGATTTCCTTTGGAACTCCAAATCAACAGATAATGTTTCTCCAAACAAAATCCCTGACTTCTTTTTTTCGCACTTGTTTGAATGCACCTGCTTCTACCCATTTTAAAAAATAATCTGTTAAAACTAATAGACACTGTACCTTTCCCTTAGCTTGAGGCAACATGCCTACGATATCCATGTCCCGCTTCATGAAAGGCCATTGTGAAATAACTGAATGTAACAGTTCTGCCTGGGCGGTGCGGGTTATTGACATATCGTTGACATTTATCGTACTTGGCTACAAAGCTTTCTGCTTCTTCTTCCATTTTTGGCCAATAATACCCTGCTCTTACTAATGTTTTTACCAATGATCTTCCCCCGGCGTGATTGCCGCAGTGCCCCTCATGTACTTCCCTTATCACATACTCTGTTTGCGATGGGCCGAGGCACTGTGCTAAAGGTCCGGCAAACATCTTTCGATATACATTTTCATGAATTAAGCAATACCAAGCGGCTTTTTGGCGAAGCAATTGTGACTTCTTCTTGTCCTCGGGAAAGATTCCATACTGCAAAAAGTTTACAGATTCGTTCCTCCAATCCCAAGTTAAATTATTAAAATTTACCTCGCTTTTGTCTTGGTCAAGTGCCGACCAAGATAGCATTTTCTGCGTTTGTTACATCTGTGACAGATGCGAGACTTGCCAACGCATCTGCTTCTGCAATTCCTAAACCCGCTCCTTTAACGTTTGAAGAACCATCGGTAAGTAAAGTCCAAGTCCCCGGATTAGATCCGGTGTATACCTATAGTTCCTTTTCTGCTTCAAGAACTAAATTTATGTTGAAATCCTCTACAAAACCTGCTAAAACCTATGATTTTATTGCAGTTCTGGGCCGATATATGATATCATACTCACTGAGATCTATTGTCCATTTAGCTAACCTACCTGATAACTCCTGTTTATGCAATATATTCCTCAGAGGGAAAGCAGTTATTACAGAAAGAGGATTACATTGGAAATAAGGTCTTAACTTCCTGGATACCATGACTAATGCTAAAGCAAGCTTTTCCAAGTGGGGATACCGTGTCTCAGCATCTATCAAAGATTTACTAACATAATAAATTATGAATTGTTTACGTTTATCGTCTCGTACCAATACCGCACTTACCGCTACTTGTAACACAGCAAGATAAATGAGAAGCCTTTCACCGTCTTTTGGTTTGGCTAGCAAAGGCGGATTTGACATATACAATTTTAGGTCCTTGAGAGATTTTTGTCATTTTTCAGTCCATTCAAACTGATTCTGCTTTTTCAATACTGAAAAAGAATTTAAAACTCTTTTCTAATGACTTTGATATAAACCTCCCCAGGGTTGCTATTCTTTATGTTAATCTCTGCACTTCTTTTTTGATCGTGAGTATCTATGGTATTTCTTCGATAGCTTTGATATGTGCAGGATTCACTTCAATACCTCTGTTAGAAACGAGAAAGCCTAAAAACTTACCTGAAGCCACGCCAAAATCATATTTTTCTAGATATAGCTTCATATTGTATTTGCGCAGAATCTCGAAAGTATCTGACAAGTGTTGAAAATGATCCCCCGCCTGTGTTGACTTGACCAGCATATCGTCAATGTAGACTTCCATGTTTTTTCCTAAGTGTTCTTAAAACATTTTGGTCACCAAACTTTGATACGTGGCTCCAGCATTTTTTAAACCAAAGGGCATCACTTTATAACACTAAGTCCCCCTGTCTGTGATAAATGAAGTTTTTTCTTAATCTAGAGAGTCCATTTTTATTTGGTTATATCCTGAATATGCATCTAAAAACTCAAAACTTCATGTCCTGCGGTGGAATCGATTAGTTGATCTATATGTGGCAGAGGGAATGAATCTTTAGAACAAGCTTTTAGATCAGTATAATCTACACAAACTCGCTATTTTTCATTCTTTTTAGGAACTACTACGGTATTAGCTAACCAATTAGGGTACTTTACCTCTCGTATCGAACTAATTTTCATAAGCGTTTGTACCTCATCTTCGATTACCTGATTTTTTAAGGATCCTTGTTTCCTTTTCTTCTGCTTGATAGGTGGGTATGATAGGTCCTCATTCAATTTGTGAGTCATTACCTCCAGTGGTATACCTGTCATATCTGAATACAACCAAGCGAAGCAATCTACGTTAGCTTGTAAATATTCGATTAACTTACCTTTCATTTCTGGGCTTAAATTTACTCCGACGTAAACTTTTCTGTCTGGTCAACGTGTAAATAGTACTTTAGCTTCGAGTTCTTCAGCAGTTGTCTTAATATTTTCATTTTCTTCTGGCTCTTGAATAACATCATGTCTCGAATCAACATCAGTCTATCCTGGTATGCCTTCAGTTGAGTTTTTTGCACCAATGTCCTCAACTGAGTTCTTTAGTTGCTATTTTGCTTCTACATCATTGACTACCTTGCTCGAAACCACCATCGATTTAATACTTCTTGAAGCTTGCTGATCTACACGGATTTGACGAATTCCCTACTGTGAAAGAAATTTGATAACTTGATGTAATGTGGATGGGACGACGTCTATGTCATGAATCCATGGTCTTCCCAGAATTATATTATATGCCATGTCTACGTCTACCACCTGGAACTTTGTATCCTTAACAACTCCCTCAACAATCGTGGTGAGCAAAACTTCCCCTTTTGTGATAACACTTGAATTATCAAACCCGGCCAAGGACCGTGCCTTTGGTATCACCTTGTCGTTAGCTTGCATTTCGTTCACCACCCTTAGTAAAATGATGTTTACTGAACTACCTGGATAAATAAAAACTCGCTCTACATTAGTATCGTGTATAAGTAAAGATATTACTAGTGCATCGTTGTGAGGAATCACAAAGCTGTCCGCATCTTCATCATCGAATGTTATACTGTCTCCATCCAAGACTTGGCAAACTCACTTTCCATGAGTAACCGTGACTTTTGACGTCTTTTTTGCAGCTGTATAAGTTACACTATTGGCCTCATCTCCCCTAGTTATCACATTACATGTTCTCTTTGGTGATGGAGGTTTTGTGGGTTCCTGTCTGTTATTCATATATGATTGTCTTCGTTTCTCGCTGAACAGGTCAGTTAGATAACCTTGCTTCAACAAGTGCTCAACCTCTCCCTGCAGTAATCTACAATCTGATGTTCTATGGTCATGATCGTTGTGAAACTTACACCAGAAATCTAGATTCCTTTTTCTTGGATCTGATCTCATTTCTTTAGGCCATCATACCTTATCTCCCATACATCTTAAAACAGCTACTAACTCGGAGGTGCTGACGTTGAAGCTGTAATCTCCTACCCTTGCGTGTATACCGAATTCGTTACCTCTTGCATCTCGTTCCTTTATGAACCTAGATTAAGATCTCGTATCTTTTTGCCTCGGTCTTGAGTCGAATTGTGTGTTTTCTTGTTTAGATCGAGGGTCTCGCCCAGCAGGTTCCATGTAAGGTTCGTACTTATTTTTTCCGGTCCTTTTTTCTGTTTCTAAATGTCTCGATCCTACTCTTTCATCGGTTCTTGGTTGTACGACCATATCTTCTTCTATCCACAACTTTATGTTGTATCTGTTGTACACATCATTCCAAGTTATCGCTGGGAATTCCCTCAAACTCTCTTTTAGTCTTTTCGTGGCTTTTGAACTTTTCTCATTTAAATTACTCGCGAATGCCATAGCTGCCCAGTTATCAGGTACCCGAGGTAACATCATCCTCTCCCGCTGGAATCTATCTGCGAATTCCCTGAGTAATTCCGTATTCCCCCTGTTTTACCTTAAAGATGTCTTCCATCCTTTTTTCAACCTTCTGCGCTCCCGAATGTGCTTTTATAAATGAATCTGCAAGCCCAGCAAAAGAATCAATAGAATTTTTAGGTAAAAGAGAATACCACGTTAATGCTCCTTTCGTGAGTATTTCACCAAATTTCTTAACCAAAACCGATTCAATTTCTTGTTTGGTTAAATTGTTGCCTTTTACGCTAGTTGTGAATGCAGTTACGTGATCTCGATGGTTAGTCATTCCATCATATATTGGAATATCAGGTATTTTAAACTTTTTAGGAATTGGCAAAGGCGCTACACTTGGCTTCCAAGGCTGTTGTGAATACTTGTCAATATCCACCCCTTTGATCACGAGTGGCATACCAGGTATTTTCTCTATGCGATCGTTTTGCTCCTTCAATTGTTTCTACAAATTTAGTACCAAACTTTGTAGGTTAGAATTATTTGTTGTACCTGACCCTCCTTCGCGAGATTCATTTGGAATTCCTCCACTTCCAGAGTTGTCAAGCCCTGAGCGCGGGTCTTCTATGATTGTTGTATTGACTGGTGGAGGAGTTTGTGGCACGTTGGGCAATCCTCTAACAAAAGCTTGTAGAGAACTATTCATGTGTTCTGCAATCAATTGCTTTAGAGCGTCCTGCTCTACAGTTTATTCATCTCCTTGTTAATCATCCGCGCGCGATGTAGACCTTACGGGTGAACCTCCACAGGATTGCTGAGGGGATCCCGTTGGAGAGAGAAGTGGTGGAGTTCCACCTTAATGGGTTCAACTGGTTATTTTCGTTAGCAGTTGACATAGTTGGTTGTCAAAAAGTAGAATTTGTAAAGTGAAAAGATTATCAGATTCCTGGTAACAGAACCAATTTGTTTAACAAAAAATAGATTTCCCGGTCAAAGTCAATATTTAGAAGAAAACAGGTTACTGATAACCAATTTGACTTCACTTTCTTAGTAATCTTAAGAGAAATAAAAGAAATAATGGAAATAATTAACAAAGAAAAGTGTGGAATGGATTGACAAACACTTCCCAAAATCAAGGCCGGAAATTTAGAGAGTAAGCAAAAAATTATAGTATGAATGTTAGTAATAATTGTCACATGTTCTTACAAATTGAATTCTCATCCTTATGTAGGAGCATAGAATCGTAACATCTATCATACTTAATTTGGACTAATTAAGGGCATTAATTGTATTGATTTTCCATTACCATAGATAATCGTAACTAGCATATTTATGACTAAAGATGCCTTATAACCGCTCCCGATTTCCCTTCCTTTTCTCTAGTTCATATATCTTCCCTTCTTTGCAGTCTTCATTCATTCCGTTCCTGTTTTTCCTTTGACAATTGTTAGACTCGGTTCTTTTCTCTTATGTTATCCCGTGGGTATTTCTTCCGTGCTTACCGTGCATCCTTAGTTCAGTTAATTGAGAATGACACTTGTCGCTGTATCGACGCTTCACGTGTCATGCCTCGTCAGCTTAATATCGTTCCACCTGTCGTGACTTTTCCACCAATACAAAAAGTCAATTAATATTTAGTGTTATTTTAGTTGATCAACATTACATTCATACTCTTATAGTTAACCGTTGATATATAATCTAACCAGAACACTAAAAGAACCTAAGAAAAAAAAACAAGAAACCAGCTTCTTCGAGCAAAGTGGATTAGTTGAATTTAAACTTAAAAATATATTAATTTGATTGGCGAAGCCGATTAATATTTTTGTGGGGAAAGGTAAATATTGCAACAGTAGTTTGGTTATTACTGTTTGGTGTTGACTCATTATTTACTCATTACTCAGGGAAAAGAAATGAGTACCAACAGAAAAGGTCCATGCGTTCTTAGCATTGGGGCAGCGGCTGCGCATATGTTTAAACCCACCCGCCCTGCACCCCGGACCGCCATCCCTATTGAAAATGGATTAGGCCAAAAATTTGCGCGCGCTCAAAGGATGAGTAAAGTCTAGTGTTACTACTAACTTATGATAATGAAAAGAGTTACCGTATTCAACTAAGTCAAAGGAACATTTTACAGGGAGAAGGAACCGGTCAATAACAGCCTTTCCACAAATCTTGAAATAGATAAGTAGGGAACTGAATGAGAATCAGAGTGTTAACCGATTAATATTGTAAAAGACTAAAACATTAATATAGCAAGCTTAGCTCACACGATCAAGAATAATGTGAAGAAATACTAAAAGGAAATTTAGGATACACGACCAACAAAGGTGGATAAGGTCCAATGGACGATCCTTTGTCTATAAATAGGCCGACACTTATACATGCATGAGGGATAGATAGAGACTAATTTTAGTGCAATTTCAACAGATATTTTTCAATTACTGTTTTCATTTACATCTTCACGCTTTATCCCAATTATCCAATATATCAGCTTGTCACATGCTACTTTTTCGGGCTTTCAGGGTGTGTTTGATACGAAATAAAATGTTTTCTAATTTTTTAATGTTTGATTGGCTTAAATATTTTAAAAAATATTTTTCTCATGAACTCAATATTTTTCCTTGAAAATATTTTCTCTATTAAGAAAAGGGAAAATATTTTCTTAAACTCTTTTTCAACCTTCCCAACCATATTCCTCGCCCTCACCAACTCCCCCCTTCCCCCACACCCCAA
>AWOL01S0126063.1:0-12513 GCA_000715115.1 Nicotiana otophora | reverse complement strand
CCTTTACTACAAAGATACTCTATACAAAAGGTCATTCGAGGGAGTGCTCTTGTGATGCTTAGGGGAAGAAGAAGCACTCCAAGCTCTGCAAGAGGCACATTCTGGGGTATGTGGGTCACACCAGTCTGGACCAAAGCTCCACTTTCATATAAAAAGGATGGGATATTATTGGCCAACGATGGTGAAAGATTGCTTGGACTACGCTCGAAGATGCAAGGCTTGCCAATTTCATGCAAATTTTATTCATCAGCCTCCTGAAGTGTTACATCCGACTGTTGCGTCCTGGCTGTTTGACGCTTGGGGATTATATATTATTGGACCACTGCCAAAGTCCTCTGGTGGGCACCTATACATCTTGGCTGCAACAGACTACTTCTCGAAATGGGCTAAATTTATTGCTCTTAAGGAAGTAAAGAACGAGAATGTTGCAAGTTTCATCCGAGTAAACATAATCTATCGCTTTGGAATTCCACGTTACATAATAACGGATAATGGCAAACCATTCATCTATAGGTTGATGAACAATATTTGTGATCTCTTTGGCTTTAAGCAACACAACTCTTCTATGTACAATGCTGCCGCCAATGGTCTAGCTGAGGCATTCAACAAGACTCTATGCAACTTGTTAAAGAAAGTCGTATCTAAATCCAAATGAGACTGGCATGACCGTATGGAAGAAGCTTTGTGGGCATATAGGACAACTCACTACACGCCAACACAAGCGACCCCTTATGCACTCATTTATGGAGTCGAATTTTTCTTACCACTCGAGCATCAAATATCTTTATTACGATTAGCTATACAAAAAGGGGTCATTGATGAAGAAAATGCTCGACTTATATTAGCAGAGTTGGAGGCTCTTGATGAGAAGAGGTTGGAAGCTCAACAGAGTCTTGAATGTTATCAAGCTCGATTGTCTCGTGCCTTCAATAAAAGAGTTCGCCGGAGATTCTTTCAAGTAGGAGATCAAGTCCTTGCCGTACGAAGACCCATAATTACTTCCCATAAACCTGTAGGGAAGTTCACTTCAAAATGGGATGGGCCATATGTCGTACAAGAAGCTTACTCAAGTGGGGCTTACAAGTTGGTTGATGTAGATGGCATGAGAATTGGCCCTATCTATGGCAAGTTTTTGAAGAAGTATTATCCTTAAAGTTGCAACGCTCCTTGACGCATGATCCTAAACTGTATGTTCCTATACTCCTGGCCCGCATGAGTCTAAACTGTGTACGGCCCACCCAAAAAAAGAGTCCGCTAGGTTGAAAACCTCGAAAAAGACGGCCTAGGCAAAAGTTGGGACATATAAAAAAAAGAGTCTGCTAGATTGAAAACCTCGAAAGAGGCGGCCTAGGCAAAAGTTAGGACATAAAAAATAAAAACAATCACCCATTCTAAACTATGGTGTGACTTGATCCTCTTCATCGAGGTACGTAGGTAGTTTAGAGTTTCATTCTAAGTTCAGTCGCATAAGTTCAAAAGATACATAGCGCTCAATTGTTGTTCGAATGGAGTATGATGGAATGTAATCCATTCAATCAGCACTTGAAAATCGAGTTGAGATATCATTCTTCTATTGAACTTTGGATCCCATTTGATTTAAAAGGGGAAAATCTCTATAGTAAATTAGTATCTTCAATGGAATGATTATAGTCTTTTAGGAGGCTACTAAATATTTGCATTGAAGCCCAGAGATTCACTATGTCTTCATATTCGCCAAATCTTTAAGTCCGCCGGTCTTCAAGTTCGCTGCTCTTCAAATTGAAATATTCAAGTCCTCCAAGTCTTCAAGTTGAAGTCTTTCAGTCTTCAAGTTGAAGTCCTCAAATCTGCTGGTCTTCAAGTTGAAATATTCAACTCTTCCAAGTCTCCAAGTTGAAGTCTTCAAGTCCGTTGGGCTTCAAGTTGAAGTCTTCAAGTCTGCTAAATTTTCAAGGTGAAGTTTAAAAGTCCACCACTCTTCAAGTTAAAGTCTGCAAAGTCCGCCAAATCTTCAAAGTTTTCCAAGTGTTCAAGTCGATGTCGTCAAGTCCACCAAGTATTCGAGTTGAAGCTTTCTAATTTTCCAATCTTAAGGTGGACATTTGAGTCCATTTGCACCTTAAGTTGGCCTCTTCGCGGATTTGTCCTTAAAAGGAACTATAATTTTTCAATCCTAAGGTGGACATTGAAGTCCTTTGCACTTTAAGTTGACCACTTCGTAGGTTTGTCCTTAAAAGGAACTTTAATTTTCCAACCTTAAGGTGGACGTTTAAGTCTCTTTGCACCTTAAGTTGTCCTCTTCATAGATTTGATCCTTCTACACGGTGTCATGAATTGATGCTTCTATGTGTTGTCATGAATTTTATACTTCTATGTGTTGTCATGAATTTTATACTTCTATATGTTGTCATGGATTTGATACATCTATATGTTGTCATGGATTTGATGTTTCTACATGCTGGCATGGATTAGTCCTTCCATATATGCTATCATGAATTTGTCCTTCCATATACCGTCATGGATTTGTCCTCCCATATGATATTGAAAATTTGTCCTTCTATTTTTTTGCCATGAATTTGTCCTTCTGCGTGTGTCTAACCTTGTTGACGAAGATGCATCCATTGCCTACAACAACAAAAAAGAAGGCAACAAAAGAATACAAGTACAAGAAATATAGTTACCTGCTAAGGCGTATCAGATTCGAAAATTGAGTTCAAAGTATTGCCTACAATAATCTGGCATGATAGGTGGACATGATTTTTGGTGAGAACAAAGCTCTCTGAGTCTAGTTTCTATCAATTAAAATATTTTTCAATTTTGACATTCCAACATCGAGATACAAAGGTTTTGGTAAAGCAGCGATAAAAAATTGTTGGCGCGTTAGAATGTAGAGTCGAATTCGAAAACTCATCTAGAATGATCCTGAAAGTGTTTAATGTTGAATTTTGGATATATTGTAGATCTTGAACTCTAGTTTCTGATAAATTAAACGGTTTGAAATTCCGAGGTTCCTACATCAAGATATAAAACTATTGGTGAAGCCGCGATAATCTAAAATTATTAGCGCGTTAGAATGTAGAGCTAACTTCAAAATATCATTTAGAATGATCCTGAAAGTGTTTAATTCTGAATTTCAGCTGTGTTGTATATCTTGAACTCTAAGTTATGATAAATTAAACGTTTTGTGATTCCAAGGTCCCTACATCTAGATATAAAACTTTTGGTGAAGTCGCAGAAATCTGAAAATATCAGCATGACAAAAATTAAGGCTAATTTCGAAAACTCACCTAGGGTGATCTGCGAAGAGTATAATTTTAAATTTCGGATATGTTCTAGAACTAAAAGTCTAGCTTCTATAGAATCAAACATACCATGATTTGGACCTTTCCTACAATAAGATATCAATTTTATATCGTAAGATGTGCTGGCTGTAAAAGGGTGACAAAAATTAAAAAAAGAAGAAGAAGTTACCTGCCAAATATGCACTCGAGAAATTGGCAAACACTACGAATTGATGCTCGACAAATACAAGCCCAGGGGTTTATATAGATCTCCATAGGCCGCTTACAATAGTATATTGCCGATGTGGGATTGAAATTATAAATCGAACTCCTAAAAGGACTCGATTTGTTGACGGTGGTGGAACGGACAACTCCTAAAACGACTCGATTATGCCTACTGTAGCTTTTATCCCATCAGAGAACAAAGTCTCATATTGTATAAGACAAAGCGTGGATTCAATCGTTCAACAAAATTTAAAACAATGCAATGTTAATGACTATTATAATGATTATTGATATTGCTTTTCTTGTCACTAGCAATGTTTGGCATTTTTGTGAATTCTAACTTGAACAAGCAAAGTTAATAACAAATAAGGCATTGATTTGGGTCTTCCACATTTCCATTTGATGTGTTGCAAGACATTGATTTATTATCTCTTTTTGGTATACATAAAGTGTATCGCACACTCAAGTTAATACTTCAAGCCTAGTCTTTAAAGGTTTGATATATCCGACAAGACTTGAAGTAGGGGGCATTTGTAGGCATACAAATTTTATTGGAATTAAATCCGTAAAATAATTTGGACTATATTTTAAATTTAATATATATTAGTCCAAACAAATATTATGGGCTAATATAAAGGGATTAATTATATAAGTCTGATCCAATATATATGGATTAAATGTTGGGCTAGCCTATTTAGTTGGGCTACGAATAATGAGTCCACTTCATTAAGCCCAAAATGTCATTTTCCTAGAGGCCCAGTTTGGTGCTACGTGTCAAATGGCGTGGCACGCCAAGTCAAACGGAAGAGTCAATAGGATCATGTCACGTGTCAAAATGACAAGGCATGCCAAGTCACATTAAAAGGCCAATGAAATCGCGCCATATGTGCAAGTGACATATTCTGGCCAATCAAATGTGGCCTTGTCACTCTCCAATATGATTGGTCGGAAAAAGTTTGTTCTTATCATAACTCTTCCCTCCCACAACTATAAATAAGGGTCTTCATATCCTAGAAAAGACACCAGAAGTTATCACAAGAAGCAAGAAAGAGCTCGTGGATCAAACGCTGCAAATTCCTCCACAAGTTTCAAGCTTCAAGCAATCAAGTTCAGGTTCAACAATCAAGTACAAGCTCAAAGACGAAGAACAAATCAAGTTCAAGCTCAAGAACGAAGAACAAACCAAGTTCAAGCTCAAATCAAGCTTAAGCTCAAGAACGAAGAACAAACCAAGTTCAAGCTCAAATCAAGTTCAAGCTCAAAAACGAAGAACAAATTAAGATTAAAGGAGTACGAGTTCAAATCAAAGTTCGTGCTAGTTGAATCCAAGATCATCATCCGTGGCAACAAATATAGGTTCAAGATCAAGCTCAAAGGCCCTTGAATTTATATTGAAAAAGTAGAATCAGAGGAACCATACAGATTGTAACACCCAAATATTTGAAATAAAATATTACGTTTGTTGCAATAGTTTTCGGTCTTGATTTTATTTTTTTGACGCAAATACATTGTCTACACCGTTATATATTATGTAAGAATCGGAGGCCAAACAACTTGCACTAGCAGTTGGAAGTTTAAACTTAGCTATGAGTACAGCAAAAACAAATCACTGGAAAAAACTTTCTACATATTTATATATATTTTCAATCTTAACCATTTCAAGAAGTTTCATATTCTCTCCAACTATTTTTTGTGATATCATAAGAGAAATAGAAGATTTCATCTGTCTTTAACTTAGCACCAAATACAATATTTTCGTTATGGAGTCCATTACTCAGATGGTCACTAAATTATGTGAAATTATGAAGTAAAGTAACTTTTCTTTCATTTGTAACAAGAAAGTCACTCAACTATCCGTATTGCACTCTGACGATCACTCAATCAGATTTATTAATTTTTCCAGTGTTTAATGCTAACTTCGCAGTCCAGGTAGACGTTTGGACCATATAGAATAATTAACACCCGAACAATGCATATAAGCCTACTCATACACCCGATCTGAACCGTCTATAAAGATAAAAATCCACCAATAAGTCTTATGACGCTCTTTCTTATAAACGGGTCGGATCGAGACGAATTGGGTGTATGCGTGGATTTTTATATTTTGTTTTGGTGTTAGTTATTTTATGTAGTCCAAAAGTACATGTTGACTGCCAAGTCAACAGTTTTTACCGAAAAAATTAATAAATCTGGTTGAGTGATCATCAAAATGCAATAGGAATAGTTGAGTGACTTTCTTGTTACAAATTAAAGAAAAATAACTTCACTCAATAATTTCAGTGACTGTCAGAGTAATGGACTCTTCCGTTATGTTGTGTAGTGTAACAGAAAAGCCCTTATCTCTTTCCAAACTAAGGGAAAACTAATAATGATGTGTCTCTAGTCTCTATCATCCTTCTTGTTGAGCCTCTCTTAAAAAACAAGTGGCAACCCATTATAAAAAGTATCTCGCATTCACGTACGGTCCATAAAACAATATTTTCCCACGAATAGTCTTCATATTCCAGGATTGCTAATTTGCCCTTTAATTCTCTTACTTCATATTTATATAAGTAGTGTTTAGCAGCAGTCCACAATGTGATGATTCTGAAAGTTTCTTGAACAGACGAAAATTGGCAAAGCTATTAATCTCTCTCCATAATTCATCTATGCCTAAAGTGAAAATCCAAGTTCTTGTGTACTCTTGTGAAAAATATTGAAGTGTCATCAAAAGAACTTTATACTTCTTTTCACCTGGTTCATAACTTGATAAATACTTACAGACGACAGTTAATCTGAGGATGTAAATCCGCGCGCGGAAGAATTCTTACTTCTCTTGTACTGGGATTTGCATATTTCAAAAATCATTTCTTGTGGTATATATTGATCTTCTCACAGAACTCATCTTCTTTCCATAACATTATATCATTTTCTTCTCTCACAAGCCATGTGACCAGGAGGTCACGGGTTCGAGATATGGAAACAATCTCTTCAAAAAATGCAGGGTAAGACTGCGTACGATAGACCCTTGTGGTCCGACCCTTTTCCGGACCACGCGCGGAGCTAGTGCACCGGACTGCCCTTTCTTCTCTCACAAGCGACATTAGTTGAAGGAAATATTTTATTATAATTCTCTCTAATACAACAATATGGAGGAAAAATATTTTTATTATAACTCTCTGAAAGCAGTTCTCACAAAATTAAATATCAAACCCTAAACAATTTATGTTTTCTACTACAATTTTGAATTAGTTTTCCTTCCTTTTTAACTCTCCGGAAGAAATCTGAAATGTCCTGGAATCAACTGAACCTTAGATGTTTGTGTTGTTAATAATGCACAACTTCTCTAATATTGTAGTGGAAATATCGAGGTTTTGCAATGATATGTCAAAAGTCAACTGTATTGACTTAGTAATGCTTTAAAAACTCTGCTTAATAACATTAAAAAACAAATGGCTACCTATTCCTCCCAAACAACCTGCAACAAATGCAAAATACAGTATGAAAGTCATAGATAAAAATTATGCTGAAAATTAAAATTAGATAGCTGATTCAAAGCTTGAAGTCATTGATTCTCTTTGCTGCAAAAGTAAAAATGTATTGAAATGAAAAGAATCAAATAAGGTGTCACTGCATATATATATTTCTGTATATTATATAGAAGAAATATACAAATTTTATACACTGTTGCGGCTACCCGAAGTAAGTAGTTTTGGGGGCGCAATGCAGCAATAGCCACTTTTAAGCCTGCTATTTAAAATATATCCACAGTTTATGACGGGGCCAATGTGTATAGAATTTTCCTGCTCGTGCTTTGTCACATTCTAGTATAGTTTATGATATCGTCCCACAAAGATTGGAACATCTATGCTAAAGACTTTTAATATTTCAACTACTATTTGAGAGAATCAATTTGATGAAAAGTGAGTGAGATTTAAAGCTTATTAATTACTTAAACAAAAATCAAGAACTTTCGGAAGATTTATAATTTAAAAGAGTTGGGAATCGTTGAATTCATTTGATAGTATATTACAATAAAATCTCAATTTTTTCATGTATTTCTCTGAGGAATAATTGCTTATTGCTAATACAATTATACTTAGCTCACTAAGAAGTAGTCAATTAAAAGCACTCCGTGAGGTTATGTGATTAATTGAGTTAAAACTAGTCACGATTAAACCGAAATATTTTTTCTTGCTTGAATTGTGCTAAGAGGTAGTAAAAACTTCGTGAGAATATTTTTACTAAAAAATCAATAATCTTGCCTACAACAATTCCTCCGTGAGAATTAAAACTGAGGCAAGCAAGATTACGAACTTGGAATAATAGATTACTAAAAATTACTCTCACTCTACTATTTTATTCATTGGTTATTATATATCAATTTTGCTTCGTGAGAATTACAAAATTAATATAAGAATAACTTAGAGATAAAATATGTAGAAGTGATAATAATGATTGATTAAAATTATTATTACGGTACAGTACAAAGTATAAGAAAGTTTCAAGCCAAGGATGTATTAAACTTAGATAGTATTATAAATATATATATCAAGCTTCATCAACTATCCCAACAAAAGAAGTTACTCCATTACGAAGTAAGAAAAACTAATTTAGGAACAAAGAACTTATGAAGAAATATTATTCTTCTAAAAGAAAGACAACTAGTAGGAAATACTAAAGACAAAAGAGAGAGAGACCAAAGAGTAATTTTCTCCCGCAAGACTCAATGTCTCCTTTCCAAAATTCACTCTCTATTTATAGAGTTTTATGCAAAATGTTCTTCATAGTTGCAACTATGGAAATTGTAGGTGCAACTATGAACTTGCCAATTGAGTTTCATTCTGCAGAGAAAGACTATAGTTTCAACTATAGTTCTCTAGTTGCAACTATGTGATTTCCTTTATGATTTTCAATTGCTATCATCGCAACTATGGTGCTTTAGTCCATTTACTTCTTCATTCCCAGTTGACTACTCAATTCCCACTTTTTTATTTTTTTTCTTTAATTTTCATATGCTCTTCCTCCTGCGAAGTATGTTAGATAATATGGGAGAACATGATATATTTATTCATGTTTTATTTAAAATCATTAATATTTAACATATAAAAATATATGAATAAATTATATTCATCAATTTACAATGTAATTAAAGATTAGCCAATTCACCTAAACTTCAGGACTAAGTATTTGAATTTGAAAACTCAAGACTTAGTGTCCTGAATTTTTAAGCTGCTAATTTGAAATTCAGGACTAAGTGTCCTGAATTTCTGAACCACTAATTTAAAATTCAGGACATAAGATTTGAACTTCGGGATATAATTTTCGAACTTTAGGACACGATGTCCTGAATTTTTGAACTATTAATTTAAAATTCATGACACAATTTTCGAACTTTAGGACACGATGCCCTGAAGTTTGAATTTTGAGGTTTAAACTCTAGGACGACGCGTCCTAAAATTTGAGCGAAATTGGCTGATCTTTAAATATAATGTAAACTGTGGATATATTTTAAACAACATGCTTAAAAGTGGCTACCTGATATTATTTCCACTACTGTTGGCCGTGGGCTAAAAGTGATCTTTGCCATATAGTTTCCAACTGGACTAAGGGACTGCTGATTGGGTCAAACTGAACTGGGCTTAATCTCAATTCATGCTGGGCATATCAAAAGGCCCAATTACTGAATTGGGCTGAGTAACTAGCCCATAGCAACCAACCTACTCAAGTATCTGCCCTTTTGACAGGATCAAGTCATCAACCAACTCAACATGTGGGCCCTAGGACATATGGGATGCAGACAGCCCAACAAAGAGAGGGCTTTCCAGTCATTTCATCCTAGAATTAATAATTGTGAAAATAGCACGGGCTAGCCAGTTTTCGAACTGATAATTGAAAAATAGCCAGCGTTTGCAAATCATTGAAAAATAGTCACTATTTTGCTGCAACACGGAAAGTTTCAGCATAATATACTGGAGATTGGTGCACTTGTGTATGAACTTCCAGCATATTATGCTGGAACTCCAACACACGGAAATTTCCAGCATAATATACTGGATATTGGAGCACATGTGTATAAACTTTCAGCATATTATGCTCTACCAGTATATTATGCTGGAACTCCAGTATATTTTGCTGGAAATCCAGTACATTATGCTGTAAGTCCAGTATATTATGCTTCAATTTTTTTCCAGATTTTGGATAGTGTTTTCGTTCGAATTTATCTTACATGAAAAGTGGTTAAATTTCGATTACTTTTGAAACTGTAGCTATTTTTCAATTACCACTTGTAAATCTGGATATTTTTGAATTTCACTCTTAATAATTAGACCTAGAGAGTGTTTGGATTAGCTTTTAAGATGGTTAAATCAGCTTTTAATCTTTTTTGTATTTTTTTCCAGTATTTGGCAAAGTTAAAAAGTATTTAAAATAAGCTAAAAGCTACGTAAAACAAGCCAAAAGTAATAAGTTGGGCAACTCCAACTTATTGCTTTTTGACTTATAAACTATTTCTGCTGAAAAGCCACTTTTTTTAAGCCAATCCAAACGGTTCCTAGTACATGCCAATGGGGGTTATCCGGATTCTAAACTACCCTCCGATTTTCTCAATATTCTTTAAAAATATTTTACTACTGGCTACTAAAATATAACAACAACAATTTCTAAAAAAGAAACTGCGAAATTACGGAATAATAATTCCCCTTCCACATCACGTAATACTTGAAACCAATTACATTGATATAGTATTCAAAGGGTCAATATCTGCCTTTCTTATCAAATAATAAAATCATGATATAAATATAAATCAAGATAGAAAGTAATATCATAACATTAGAAGTCAAATGATTATTAATTTCAGAGACTCTTCATTATGTGAGTTTTATCTATCTCATTTAGTCAAACATAACGCTAAACAAATAAAATATTTTTTCTTACTATTGAACTCCTCTAAATCTTGAAAAGTCATTTTTGTTTATACTAAACAAAATCAAGTTCAATTTTTTTGCTTACGTTTTAGTGCTATCTCATATATTATGAACTGTTTCATCTTTAAAAATAGATCATGTTTACCTCTATTAAATACTCTACTAATTATTCGGTCTAACATTAGCTTGATTTACGTAGTAAAGGCAAGCCATGAGATGTTCATGAAGATGTGCCCTTAATAATTCACATAGTACAACCCCACTCCTTCCTTTTTAAGTCTATTACTCCTTTTCTTTTTAGTTCAACTTAAAAAAGACTTTTAAAACTGTATATCAAATATGTCAAGATATTTTTGTTATGAAAATATGTTACATATAATAAAATTTAAATTTAAATTCTTTTTAAAAGTAGAAAGGTGTTATTTTTTTAAATAAGTAAAAAATAAATAAAGAGTGCTATATAAAATAAAACAGAAAGAATAATTTAATCTTACTTGGTTGAAATTTTATTTCATTTTCTTTTTCCTATTATCTCCAAACACCTAAGCTCTCTTTTGTAACTTACCCTAATTTCCGAAAGTGACCGTTTGAGATAAATAAAAGGGAAAAGGGCCAAATATAGCTATCTACTTTCATATATTGTTTATATTTAACCTCTGTTATACTATCGGGCCAAATTTACCCATACAATCAGTAAACTTTTAAAAATACTCCTTGATCTGTTAAGTAATCTAAAATCTCCCAAATTCTTTTTATTTAAATCACTTGTTGTTCTTCTTATTCCATTATTTTCAAAAATTACTATTGATGTGAATACTAAAGTTACTAGATTATACAAATTATTCATAATTTTTTTAAATTATCAATGCACTCATTTTTCTTCTTGTAATAAATAAAATTGGTTTAGAATTTTATTTATTTTTTCAATCATATACACACCGTAGAATTTAGTGGGTCTATTTATTTTGTATTATATGCAGTTGATCATCATCTATGTACAAGTATATTCAAATATATTTTGTCATTGCCTGATTAGTATAGAGTTCGATCGACTAATTTAGAGTGAACAATGTTTAGGCATTTAATTAAAGCAAAGTTGAATTAGACAATGTAAAGTCCCCAAGAAACTTCAACTTCAATCACTAATACTTGCAAAGTCTCCATACATTTGGTGCAACGAATTTATTAAAATTGGGATGTTGTAAATACTTTTAGAATTTAGAAAAATTACCTAATTTAGATTTTTTAATTTACTATACTTTGTTTATTCGGTTGTATTATTTAATATTTTTTTCTCTTTTTTTCTCTAATTCAGAAAGCAGGTAAATGCCAATTATTTCAAAAATAGTGGACCAAAATAAATAATAAGTGATTTAAATAAAAATAATTGGGGAGATTTTGGATTACTTAACAGATCAAGGGATATTTTTAAAAGTTTGTTGATTGCATGGATAAATTTGGCACGATTGTGCAAGAGATGTTAAATATAGATAATATATATAAAATGATCTTTTCAACAATTTCTACTACTAATATTACTGTCCCATTTTTCCTCTCTTCACTTCTTTCATTTGTAGTCTTCTTGGGCTTTGCCTCTTGCCTTAGCTTATTCCCACAGCTCTCAACCTTTAATGGCATAAATTCATCTCCTCAAAACTCCACTCGCATATTAAACTCTTTATTGTGATCTGTTCTTTTCTATATTTTCCTTCTTACCAGTTTTTTATTCTGACAAATAATATTTAGCTTCTGTACTTGCATCACTGTTGTTTGTTCAACCTTTAACACTCCACAATATTAACCCATCTGTCTATTGAGGTTCCTTTGGCTTTTTAATTGGTTTTATGAGATTTTCAGAAATGGTTTGTGGTTAAAGATGCAAATAGTGGCTGATTCTTGAAAAATCCGCTTCTTTAGGTATGTTTTACTCTGTTTTAATTCCAAAAGCATAAAAAAAAATAGCTTAATGATAGATTCTTTATGGGTTAGTCTAAAGATTCAATCTTTATGTTGTACTGTAAAGTTCCATCAATATTTGGTCTTGTTTGAGTTTTAATGTAAAGCTGCCATGTTTTTTTTTTCTCTTGTGTTTTTGATGTTCTTGATTTGCTTCTTAATGATAT
>AWOL01S0126052.1:37700-72825 GCA_000715115.1 Nicotiana otophora | reverse complement strand
CATGAGAGAACTAAACACATTGAGATTGATTGTCACTTCGTCAGAGAAAAGATACTTTCAGAAAAGATTGCTACAAAGTTTGTGAGGTCGAATGATCAACTTGCAAATATTTTCACCAAGTTTCTCACTGGTCCTCGTATTAGTTATATATGTAACAAGCTCGGTACATATGATTTGTATGCACCAGCTTGAGGGGGAGTGTTAGTTTACAACTATGTATATAGTGCAGTCTTGCCCCACATTGGAATAGGAGTAGTANAATATCGAGCAATGGCTATGGCAACATGTGAGCTAGTCTGGACCAAACAATTGCTCAAGGAGTTGAAATTTGGTGAAATCAGTCGGATGGAACTTGTGTGCGATAATCAAGCTGCCCTTCATATTGCATCAAATCCGGTGTTCCATGAGAGAACTAAACACATTGAGATTGATTGTCACTTCGTCAGAGAAAAGATACTTTCAGAAAAGATTGCTACAAAGTTTGTGAGGTCGAATGATCAACTTGCAAATATTTTCACCAAGTTTCTCACTGGTCCTCGTATTAGTTATATATGTAACAAGCTCGGTACATATGATTTGTATGCACCAGCTTGAGGGGGAGTGTTAGTTTACAACTATGTATATAGTGCAGTCTTGCCCCACATTGGAATAGGAGTAGTAAGTCCTTGTATAGTATAGCTATAAATAAGGACCTCTTGTATTGTATTGAACATCCAATATCAATAACATATTTTCTCCCATGCCTTCTCACAACAATCATGGCGGAAAATATGGAGTTGAAGCTCAATTTTGCACCTACATCAGAGTGAAAGTTCTGGAGTTGATGAAGAAATTGACATCAAATGAGGCAGCACAAGGAGTGATAAACGAGCATGGGCTACAATGAGTAAATATACAATGCCAAGGATTTAGGACCTAGGAAAACCAGATGAAGAGGTTGCTATAATTTACGTGCTTATGATTATTGATTCTAAGGTGAAGAAGGTAGAGGGTGAGGCAACACGAAGGAGCCTAACTATAATCAAGTGTTTGATCGGGTTCCTCACTTAAACCTCTTCTCGTTGGATGTGATATATTTGGTTAACTAGAATATAAAGCCAAATGGTATGAAATGGCACCAGTTTCAATTGAGCCAGCATTAGTGGCGTTCTCAGGAAGATGCTGTCCTTTTGAGAGGTCTGAGAGATGTCCAGTCTATTGATTTGGGGATTTTGCTCTTCCAATGAAATTAACTGAGTCGTTTAAAATCCTATTATTCGGGGTCGGGCAACTCATGGACATGGTGATAAAGCTCTAAAATGTTATACAGATATGGAACTGGCTGGAACCAAACACGATGGAGTTTCTTCTTGTTGTTTTAACTGAAAGCTCTCACATGCTGGACAGGTGGATCAGGGTCTTCAGATATTTGATAGCATGAAGCGCGAGTATTCAATTGAGCCCACTATGAAACATTATGCTGTTGTTGTCAATTTGCTTGGCAGCACTGGTCGATTGGACGAGGCTTCTAAATTTATTGAAAGCATGCCCTTGGAGTCAGATTGTGATCTGGGATGCAGTATTCTCTACTTGCAGAGCTCACAAGAACCTTGAAATAGCAAAAGTTGCATCAGAGAAGCTCCTGCAGCTTGAATTATAGCATGCTAGAGGCTATGTCATTATGACTACATGCTTATGCAGGAGCAGAGAGGTCGGATGATGTAGAAAGAGTTAGAAGTTCAATGAAGAACAAAAATGTTGAAAAGGCAATGGAGTTCAATGAAGGTGGATGGTGTACTGCATTCATAACTTGCTGGTGATAATGCTCATATAACTAAGCAGGAGATATAGTTAAAATTGAAAGAAATGATTAGAGAAGCTAAACAACAACATTACATGCCAGAAACTAGTTGGTATGCAATTCAACTTGAAGACCTATTGATATTGTGGGATGAAATATTTTCCTGTGACAACAGGAAGTTGGAGAAACCTTCCGAAAGTGATGCCGGGTATGATTTAGTTACAATAATGTTAAGCTGGTTCGGCAGGTCAGAGCATCATACAGAGAAATCCATTTTGAACTCAAGGATATGGTCCGACTCATTTTCTAACAACCTTGAGGACAAGGTTGAATTCAAAGGGAAGGGAATGTAATGACCTCAATTTGTTAAGGCACGTGAACTGGTTGAATGTCACATGGGCAGCGGCTTGGCACATCATCTCTCTGTTGTCAATATAAACAAAGAGGAAATGAGAATGAAGGTAGTGAAGAATCGACACAGAAATCTCACTCTCTATCTGTTGTTCTTATTCTCAATCCTCCTTTCTGCTTCTCCCCGACCTCTCTATCTCTTATCTCTATCACTCTTCCTCTCTCTTCCTTATTCTTCTCCATCTAAAGTCTGTTAAATCACTGCCAAAGATCATCGTTGTTGAGGTTACAGCCTTGACTTAGTTTGTTGGTTTTGATTAGCATATTAGATCCAATATCTTGTAACTTCGCACTTCATTTTGTTGAGAACTACTGATATTCTACTTTGAGTTGAAAACTTGAAATCAATGGAATACTCTTTTGCTTATGTAATGATCCTAGACGGAATGGCATGGGCTCCAGCATCATCGAAGTGATTAGGTTATATACTTATATCAAGGATTATTTGGATTTCAACTGCCTTATACACCATGGATTCAGAAATAGAAGGATAGTTGGAATCCTTGAAGAAAGAGAGAATGAGCCATCGCCTGATCTTTCAGTTGGGCAATATGGAGGTGAATAGTTTGAAGAGATCTAGAGTGGAATAAGAGAGAATTCAAAATCGAAGACAAGGCAAAGAGCCAAGGGGGTGAAGAGGACACACAATGAATGCAAAACCTTCCAATTTGTTTGAACCTAACCCTAAATTATGAGGAAGGAGGTTACCTCCCTACAGAGCTGTCAATACGGGCTGGTCAAGCCCAACCCACGTGGGCTTCGGCATTTGACGGGCTGGGCAGGGCTGGCCCACTGTTTCGATGGGTGTTAAAATGGTCAGTCCAACCCAGCCCTACGTGGGTCACGGGTCCCCACAGGCTGGCCCACCATTTTTAAAAATTATTTTTCATACTTGTTGGATAAAAAACTTATGCAAAACTTAATAATTTTGACATTGTTCCAATATATTACAACAAAACACAAAACATGAGGGCAATATTTTATTCATTAAAAGTCAAAACTCAAAACAAACTACTCAACAATATTTTCAAGGTGCTCATGGCATATCCAACACCAACAAATCATCTTCATCAAGCACATTTGAATCCTCTTATGAAATAAAGATGTCTTTATTTTCATCTAAATATATAATTATATGCAATGTTTATTTTTATTTTTTTGAGATGGTACCATATTGTATATTATAATAAAATCAGTACATAGGTTGTACTGAAACCACATTTACAAGTGAGTAGCCAAAAGCAAAAAACTTGGTCCTCAGGCCTAACAAGATTCTAGGACATCTAGGATTGAAACAATATCTTCTGCGTATATCTGTTTACACCAAAAGCAAAAAAGCAAAACACAATTAAGCTTGATCTTCTGCACAAAGTTTCTTCTATCCTCAAAATATCTGGAATTCCTTTCTTTCAAGATTGTCCACCAAATACATGCTGGGATAGTTCTCCATCTATCTCTGTCTCTTGCTCCAGTTCTAGCTTCATCCCAACTGAAAAGAACTTCAGTAATCTTACTAGGCATTGTCCAAGCTATGCCCCTGAGATTAATAAAGATCTTCCATAACTGGTCAGTTATCTTGCAATGTAAAAATAGATGGCTAACTGTCTCAACATCTTCTCCGCATAAGTGACATCTTGAGCACAATTGAATCCCTCTCTTTATAAGATTGTATTGTGTCAGAACAACCTCATTTGCTAGTAACCAAGAAAAATATGCTACCTTATAGGGAATCTTGATTTTCCATATATGCTTCCAAAGCCAGTTGTTAATCTGCCGGTTAGCTTGATTCAGGATCTTGTATGCTGCATTCACCTTATAGATGCCACTGTTATGTCCCTGCCACCTTATTGTGTCCACCCCACTCTGTAAACCTATAAATCTTTCCAGATGTTTGATGAAGTGAGCCATTCTGGCCACCTCCCAATCATTCAAACTTATTTGTCCATCCTTGGGGGGTCCACATTTCAGCTACTGTGTTGTGTTGGTGTTGTGCCAGAACATACATATCAGGGTAGAGGTCCTTTAAGCATCCATCTCCCAACTAGTTATCTTTCCAGAAGGAGGTTTTATTGCCATCTTGCACTTTGATAGATGAGTTGTTCTTTAGAATAGGCCAGAGTGACCTGATGGATCTCCATAAGGCATAAGCTAACTCCATATGCTGTATTTACTTCCTTTGTTATCCACTTGTCTTCCTCACCATATTTGACTTTGATCACATTACCCCATAAGGTTTGGGGTTCTTGAGAATACCTCCATAGCCATTTCATCTTGAGAGTCTTGTTATAGTCCTTCAAATTCCTAATGCCTAGTCCACCATGAGCTCTGCCAACTATAAGAGATTTCCACTTGACTAAGTGAAAAACCCTTTTTTCTCTGTTCTCTTGCCACAAAAAGGTTCTTCTTAGTTTGTCCAATCTTTGTATGACTCTTGCAAAAATAGGGAAGAGTGACATCATATATGTTGGGAGTGCATCCACAACTGAGTTGATGAGGGTGAGTCTTCCTCCCATTGATAGGTACTGGGATTTCCATCTGGACAGCTTCTTCTCACACTTTTCCATAACATTGTTCCATATCTCTTTGGATTTAGATTTGGCACCCAAAGGCATGCTAAGATAGACAGTAGGTAGAGTTTCTACTTCTCGTCCCAAGATTAGTGCCAATTGTTCCATATCAGGTACTTCATTTATTGGGTAAAGATGACTCTTTTTCCAATTAACATGAAGTTCTGAAATCCCTTTAAACAGTACTAGAATAACTCTTAGAAACCTCAGCTGCTCCTTTTCTGCGTCGCAGAAGATTAATGTGTCATCAGCATATTGAAGGTGTGTGATCTCCAGACTATTGTTTCCACTTCTAGCTACCTCAAACCCTTTGATCCACCCATTGCTTTTTGCTGTTTTAACCATGTTATTCAGACCTTCCATGACTATTATGAAGAGAAAGGGAGATAAAGGATCACCCTGCCTTAAACCCTCGGGAGATCCATTATGATGATTGAAAATCTGACAGTGGAGATACAATATTTAACCCAGTTGATCCATTTTACTCCAAAACCCATTTGGCATAGCATATTTAACAAAAAGTTCTAGTTTACATGATCATATGCTTTTTCGATGTCTAGTTTACAAAGAATTCCCGGCTTCTTCTGTTTAGTTCTTGAATCCACAGCTTCATTGGCAATCAGAACAACATCCATTATTTGCCTTCCTTTGATGAAAGCCATCTGTTGTGAATCCACCAATTTCTCTATCACTCCTTTAAGCCTCTCTATCAAAACTTTTGAAATTAGCTTATATACACTTCCTATCAAGCTTATAGGCCTGAAATCTCTCAGTTCCTTTGCACATACCTTATTAAGGATCAGGGCAGTATATGATGCATTTAAACTTTTTTCAAAGATTTCGTGGGAGTGAAAATCGTGGAAAACCTCCATAATGTCCTGCTTCAATACATCCCAGCACTTGATTAAAAAAACCATTGTGTAACCCATCAGGTCCAGGAACCTTGTCCACTGCACACATCTTCAAACACCCCAACACCTCTTGTTCATCAAAGCTTCTTTGTAAGAACTCCTTTTCTTCTTCATATATTTTAAGACATATATCATAGTTGCACACAGGTCTCCACTCTTCATTCTCTGTATATAACTCTTTGTAAAAGTCAATGATCTCGGCCTTGATTCTTTGTGGCTCTACAATTGTTTCTTCCTGGATAACTAACTGATCAATGTTATTGCTTCTCTTATGTGCATTAGCAGTTTTATGGAAGAAACTTGTATTCCTGTCCCTTTCCTTAAGCCAAAGAGCTCTGGATCTCTGCCTCTATGCAATTTCTTCATTTTTCAGGTGTTCCTTATATTCCATGAGGAGAGAGGCCTTCTTCACTGATTCCTCTTCTGTTAGGGCTCTATATTCCAGAGTAGAGTCCAACATTGCTAACTGATTTAACATGTTGGTCTTTTGCAATCCCAAATTCCCCTGGCTACTTCTACTCCATTCCTTCAGCTTGCCTTTGAGTGCTTTCATTTTACAAGCTAAGATGAAATCTGGCCTCCTTGAAAATCCAAAAGATGTCCACCATTCTTTGATTCTATCTATGAAGCCTTCTGTGTTCAGCCACCAGTTATCAAACTTGAAGTATGACTTGGTGTGCTCCCAAGAACCACATTGTAAAGACACAGGAACATGGTCTGAGATTAGTCGTTGGAGGAGGGATTGCTTGATGTTCCTGAAAGTGTCATCCCATTCTGCAGAGATCAGGATTCTATCAATTCCGTAGGAGGTTATTTGATAATCCCCTTTGAACCAGGTGTAGACACCTTTTTCTAGTGGAAGATCAATCTGATTCATATCATCTATAAAATCTGAAAATTCCACCATAGCTCTGGATCTCCTAAGGCAGTTCCTTTTCTCATAAGGAAATCTGGTAACGTTAAAATCACCACAAACAACCCATGGGCCCTCCACCAAATTATATGCAATGTTAATTAGTTAAACATTAAGAAATAACAAAAATTTTAAGAACAAAAAATATTTATATTCGCATAAAAAATATTACCAGTTTGAGATTAGGCTACTCTTCTTGTTATTTTTCCTCACTCTGTTTCAATTTAGATGAGGTAGTTTGACTCGACACGGAGTTTAAGAAAAAAACAAATTTTGAAATTTGTGATCTTAAAAACTTAAGGGGTAAAAACTTTGTGGGACCATGACATTTGTGTGGTTATAAAAGCTTCTCATTAGGGGTAAAATGGGTAAAACAAGAGTTTAAAGTTGAATTATTTTCAATTATAGAAATGTGTCATTCTTTTTGAAACGGACTTATAAGGAAAGTGTGTCATCTAAATTGAAACATAGGGAATAGTTCCCTATATTTTTTTATATTTCTAATTAAATACGTTATTAAGCCCACGGGTCGGCCTAGCCTATACTCGGTCAAGCCTCATGGGTCACGGGCTTACTTGGGCCGGGCTTAAAAGCCTCATTTTTAAATGGGCTTCAAAAATCTTAGCCCAACCCTATTAAATCACGGGCTTGGTTGGGCCGGCGAAGCCCATATTGACGACTCTACCTCCCTATGGGATTGTTGGTAGGACATTGATCAACATAAATATTCTAACTTTATAAGGCATGGGATTGAGCTCTGAAGCATTTGCCTATAAACAGGAAAATGGCCAAAAAAGCATATACTAAAGACAACCTAATAAAAGAACTCTACATCAACATCACAAAACATAGTAACTTTTAGCTTTTTTAGCATTTCAAGCTTTTGTTTATGATTACTTCTAATAACTATCATAGTAATATGTCATTATCATTTTACTTATTTATCTAGGAAAAGATCAGGTATTACAACTTTTTATTTTCTATATTAAAGCATGAAATGCGAGCAATGAACAAGAAAGAAAAAGAGAAAGAAGCTATTGATATGTTAGTCAGAAGAACATATATGTAATCGTACATTTTTATTTTCATTAAACACTATAATCTTGTATCTTTTTGCTCCAACTTGCTTGGAATTGAGGTGTAGTAGTAGGTGATATTGTTGTTGTTATCTAACTGCATGAGTTACACATGCAAAATAGTAACTTATAAAAAAGGGAAGTCCGATGCAGTAAGCTCCCGCTATGCGCGGGGTCTGGGGAAAGGCCGGACCACAAGGGTCTATTGTACGCAGCCTTATCCTACATTTTTGCAAGAGGTTGTTTCCATAGCTCGAACCTGTGACCTCCTGGTCACATGGCAACAACTTTAACAGTTACACCAAGTCTCCTCTTCATGCAAAATAGTAACTTATATTTGCAAATAAGAATTGACAAGACAATGAAAGTAATTAATACCGATAACATCCAAAGCACCACCAGATGCTGCATTCAGAGCAAAACCTCCGGTGTAGCAACATATGTCAAGAACTCTACGACCCTCTGAAATGGTAGATAAGAAGCAACGGTTTTCACGTTGATCGGCATAAAACCCTGTCTTTTGGCCATCCAAGGATATCCAATATGAAATTCCATTCTCCATAACCTGAACAAAAAAAAAAAGATTAAACCATGTTAACAAATCTTTCAGGCTTTCAGCAGCGTAGATTAATACTTAACAGGAAAGTTCATACAACAGCTGAAAAAGTATATCTACATCGCACACCATGGCTTAAACCTTTAGCATACAGTGTTCTTTATTTCCAATCATCTTTATTCCAATGCAAGCATAGTTCACATGTTAAATGCATTTATAGAACAAGTCATAGAGTAGTTGCCAAACTATTGCAGAAGTTGTGATTTGGTCAGTTCTAATAATGCGTGTAACACTAGCTCGTATAAATTTGCTTCAAAATGCACTCTGACCCAGCTGCCAATGCAATTGAATTGAATTTCTGGAAACATTTGGAGAGGTATATTGCATTTTAAAAGGGTGAGATCTGGGAAAGCAAATATAAGATAATAAACTTTGATACAAAAAGTAGAAAAAAGGAAGTAAAACCCTCCCATCTAGCCTTTGCTCCTCCCCTCCTTTTCCTTTCTCGCTGCACAACTTGTGTTAGAGCCTCTATCTTAGAGAAGATATTCTCTCTATCCCAACTTCAGAGAAAGAGGTACGAAATGAACCTGGAAAAGGGTACTTGACCGAAAGTAATCCCGGTGCACTAAGAGCACGCTATGCGCGGGGTCAGGGGAAGGGCCAGATCACAAGAGTATATTGTACGCAGCCTTACCCTGCATTTCTGCAAGAGGCTGTTTCCACGGCTTGAACCCGTGACCTCCTGGTCACATGGCAGCAACTTTACCAGTTACTCAAACTGAATGTTGAGTAAAAGATTTGATACCATTAGCAAAAGGAAGGGGTAGATGACAAAACTAATGAGAGAGACAACCAAGACTTGAATAATGGACAAGCACTCTAGAGAGCAAAGGTTTTAGGATACGTAAAACCAAGACCCAAAAAAATTCATTCCAAGTTTATCTCCCACAAGAGAATAAGATTAGACGGAATTGTGGTGTCTAAATGCAGACAATTTCAGAAATCTAGACTCATTCTTTCAAGAGAATGACATGATAAATGAAATAAACACGGGGTTAAAATAGGATGACAGTTTTGGAAGTTATATAGAGCAGTTTTGGAACCAGCAATATTAAATGTGAGCGACTGTTGGGCCTTAGATGGAGGAGAGTCGTGGCGGTATTATGTGATAAAGATACATAACAAAGTGAAAAACAAGTTCTACATGAAGGTTGTGAAACCAGCAATGTGAAATGTGGGTGAATATTTTTGTGAGAATGCACGGGAGAAAAATCTAGTTTTTAACTATGATACACTGAGCCCTATATATAATACATATTTTACTCCTACTACATATGGGAGTAGGACATATTCTACTCATACTACATATGAGACTAGGACATATTTTACTCCTACTACATATGGGACTAGGACTATTTACACATAACTATCTAACACTCCCCCTCAAGCCGGTGCATACAAACCACATGTAATGAGCTTATTACATATGTAACTAATACGAGGACCAGTGAGGGACTTGGTGAAAATATATTCAAGCTGATCATTCGACACACAAGGCCACTAGACTCCCCCTGCGCAACAAAACCAAGTGGTTGTTGATAAACAGAAGTTGGCCGAAAGGTCGCCGGAAAAATTTGAAAATAGTGAAACTAAACCGAATTCCACACTACAAAATAGGTTTTAAAACGTCACCAGAAAACAGAAACTTTTCTGAAATTACTGTTCAGGCCAGAAAAAATAAAAGTTGTCAGAATTTGATGTAATTTATATGGGTAGGCTCGGAATCACTGGACGAGTAAGTTATCCTGAATAAGTGGTCAAAAAGTGGCCGAAATGGCTCACATGCGCAGGAAAAGTTACTGTAGCTCGTCGGAACCCTAGTTCTAGCGGTGCGTGGAGGCGCGTGAGGGACTTTCTGCCAGAGTGATTGATTGTTTTCGAACAAGATGGTAGTATTGATTTTCGCACAACACTTACTGATGAGGAGATAATGCAAATCAATCTTGAGTCGTCAACCGGAAAGACGCACGATGACAAACTTTTCTGTTCCGATGGAACTGAAATTTTTGGGGTTTGGTCGCACAAGGGTTTCGTATTTGATATTGGTACTGGTATATGCACATTACCACTGTAGCAGTGATGAACCCTGGGAACAAGACAAAGTTGCCGGAAAATTGCACGGCAATGAGATCTTTCTTCCCGGACGTCGTTGGAATGACGCACAACGATGATTTTCTCACTGAAACTCTAATACCATGTGAGAATGCACGGGAGAAAAATCTGATTTTTAACAATGATACAATAAGCCCTATATATAATACATATTCTACTCCTACTACATATGGGCGTAGGACATATTCTACTCCTATTACATATGGGACTAGGACTATTTACACATAACTATCTAACAACTGCTAAGGAGCAACATATCCACAAGATAAGTGTAGTAAAAATATAGATGTTAAGATGGATATGGGTCATACAATATTGAACAAGACCAAAAATGATCACATTCAAAATAGGGTGTATGTTGCACACATAGAGGAGACGATGAGAGAGTCATATGAGCTCTAAAACCCCAACAATCTTTGGAAAAAAAAAATACTACAACTTTGGGAGAAAAAACAAAGAGACCTATGAGCTCTTACAGACTTAGTTAAAGACATAAAAAATGGAAGCGAAGGATCTAGATGCGTGATACCAATCAGTTGAAATTAAGGTTTAGTTTTTCTTGTCCGTATGAGCGATACGAATCAATCAGATTAAGGTTTAGTTATTATTTCTACACTTACATTTTTTAAGAAAGTAAATATCATTAGTGTTGGGGCAAACAACACTCATAATATTCTATACCAAAAAGTAGAAAACTTACAAAAACATATGGTTTTCTAAGAATGATACACCTTCTTCTATACAACAAAGGACCTCGTGAGTGCACCAACAAGAAAGAAGGAATGAGAGGCTACTCGCCTACTTCTCAAATGTACAAATTTCAACCCTAAATCTTCGAAAGCTCTCTCATTTCTTTCTCTCCAAACAATCTACATAAGTGCTAGTAGAGCAACGTCTACCACAATTCTAGCTAAAGATTACCTCTTTCACAATGGATGGCATCACCCAAAGAATTCCAACTAGTTCAAGGTTTCCCACCATATCCTCGAAGCAGCCCGAGAATGTAGAAGGTGATGGTCGACATTTTCACCCGATTCCTTAGACATAAAGCACCAATTGACATAAATGACCTACCTTTTCTTCAAATTTTCGGCCATCAAGATCACCCCTCCTGCTGCAAGCCAAGTGAAAAAAACACACCTTTCTCGGAACCTTACTGATCCAAATCGAGCTATATCGGAAGGCAACCACCTCCCTAATCAAAAGCTTCTCATAGAGTGACCTACATAAAAGACTCCATTGTTACCCACTCCCACCTCCATACTCATGCTACCCTGTGAAGTGCTTTCTTTGCGACGCAGATCGACCACATTTTGGAACTCCGTCACCTCCTAATCTTGGAAATTCCTCCTAAATCTTAACCGCAGAAGACTTCACAATCTTACAGCCTCCAAACTTATTGGACTATTAGCTCCGTTTGGCACGAAATTATGTAAATGTTTGGGAAAGAAATTTTTCAAAGTACTGTCCCGGCACCACCTGTGGCCCCAAAAGTTACCCTACTCCGTTCCCTACCCTAAATGACATGTTGACACTAACCCTTCCCAGATCCGGAGTTTGCCATGATGTGGTTAAAGATTTGTATGTCAGCCGGGAGACTTAGAGAACTTTAGTTTTAGAGAGCTCCTAGTTTGCCTTAAGAGACGAATTAAATAATATTGAAATGAATAGGACCCTCGTAGAGCATAAAAATGGATATGGGGGATTCACATAGCCAATCCCAGATGTTTGAGATTAAGGCGTCATTGATTGATGATTGGCCCTTACTTTACTTCCAGCTTGTCATCTGTGTGCCAGAAATATGTCTCAATTTGAACTATTGGCTGGGGCAGGGACCAAATCAGAAAATTTCATGGTTTAGGTTTGAATTACAACCTTTTAAACTTGAGAAGAATTTAACTTCAGCAGTAGTTTGGCTACTGATTCTGCAACTCAAACAACGAAGATAAAAATCAAAAGTGAGAACAGAGAGAACATTAAAAAAGTCGGCCAGAGAATTTTGACAGGATTAGGTCAAAATATAAACTTCAAGATAACTGAATC
Source organism: Nicotiana otophora (assembly GCA_000715115.1). Lineage (NCBI taxonomy): Eukaryota > Viridiplantae > Streptophyta > Magnoliopsida > Solanales > Solanaceae > Nicotiana > Nicotiana otophora. The sequence goes on along the minus strand of AWOL01S0126052.1, from coordinate 60,393 downwards.
AACACTCCACAATATTATTATCTAATAACTAGATCAGTTTTCTGATGCTAATGATAGGCCAGTATAGCATACTTATTTCAAATCTACAGGCAGAAAGCTGACTGAATATTTAGCATCTAAACTGCTTCTAAAGCAATTCTGCGTGCAACATAAGCACCTGTCCACATATCACACTACGGAAGATGATTATAATTACTTACGATTATACATCTACGATTTTGCGTTCAGTTTCTGAAACCGACAGTAATAGCTTAATGAAAAGGAGATGCCTCCTTAACAACAAAGATACCCTCCAAAAGTTAAAAGTCGGATTTAGCATTGTACTTTTGCAAATCCTAGCATCTAACATTTATATGTTAACAGGATTCCATGTCAGATCACACTCTTGGCTTAGTTTCTTATTACCTCCATGCGAGCAAACAACTCTTCGTATCGGTTTTAGCTCAAAACAAATTCTGAATGGCACAACATATCCATATGAATACAGATCTCACCTTTACCCTAGTTTGAGGTATGATTAGATCTGGTTTTTTCAAATCAGAAAGATCTAAGCCTTCTTCTTTCAAGATTTCAACAGTTGGCCTCCAGCTTATCTGCTTGATATTATTTAATCTACTCAAACAATCCGTAATCTGATGCTGGTATATCTGCACCCAAGCAGCTGATGAAGCTATTACAGCTAAATCTCCAAAGATATCAACAATAAGGCCTGATAGTCTGTCATGCAGTAATTTTTGCAATAAGTAAATATCAGATTTCTTGCAATTGAAGTAACTGAATGACAAATTCGAGAGCACGTAAAATCACCAAAATCACCCTTGCAAAAAATGCAAGATGTTAACAGCCTCTGAAAAAACTTGACATATGTATTTCTAATATACATCATAAATTACACATTTGCCCTAAAAAACAACTGCCTACATCTATCTGCATGCTCCTGCCTCTATGAATTTTACTAGATGAAAGAAAAGGATGACCGCTGTCACCCCCGGGTTGGGTGAAACTGCATCCCATGTCCCATATGAATTTTAGAAGCTGCACGAACTTCTTCCATAGTGAATATGAACCATTTGAAGTTGTCACTATGCCAAAAACTGACTGAACCAACTAGCAGCAACAAACTAAGATTAACTGGACAGAATCCTTTGTCCTTTTTTATTTTATAAGTAGAATGCAGCCACTAATGCTTGCATTACGAAACGGTAGGTTGTCTACATCACACCCCTTGGGGTGCGCCCCTTCCCCGGACCTTGCGTGAACGCGGGATGCTTTCTGCACCGGGCTGTCCTTTTTTAAAAAAAAAATAGAGTTTCATTACTTGCACCAAGAAGGTACTAATATGTACACATAAGACCTCTGATTCCTTTAAATACGGGGGAAATTCAAAAAGTCAGCAATTGTATTTACATCTCTCTTCACAAAAAGCTTGTTGGACCAGAATTCTGTAACTTCTCTCTTCACAAAAAGCTCCTCGAAAATTAAATACATATTACCTATGATAAACAAGAAATCCTAATGAACTGAAGCACGAGCTGCTAGCGGACATCATTTCTAAACTTAAGCACTAATAAGCAAAATACTTCTCAATAATAAGACAGTACATCGATTCAAGTCTCTTCAGCTATAACATTTGCCTTCTAGCAAACTTCACTCTCAAAAAGAGATATAGAAAGAAAAAGGTCTTATTTTAACACATTGCTAAATCTTCTTCATTCTGTAATGCAAACAGCATAATATTCACAATCACGCATATTACATGGAGTACATGTAACTAACTAGTGAAATGAAAAGTAGAACACCAACCATAGGGAATCAATCAGTCAAAAGCTGCAATTTGTAGATATGAGAAGGAGAAATAATTTGAGGAAAATGTCTTATGGATCCTATCAAAGAAGGCTTTACATGTTTTCATCTTAGAAGATACATAGCATAATAGTATGAGTTAAATTACAGCTATAGCTAACCTATACCTAAATTTTACTAATTTAAAAGGGTCGACTGATTCTTTCCGTGTAAGAAACAGCTATGACAATCATTTACTAGTTGTCCATCTAGCATTGACAGCTAGCAGTCCTCCATCTGTTCCCCATTTCCTCCCTCACTTTTTTTAATCTTATTTTGTTTTGTTTTATTTGGAATTGTCCCTCTTTTTTCATAAAATAGTTGCACACACTGAGTACCTAAAATCCATAATCAGGAACGACTCAACTGTATATGCACGTGACAATGCCATTTAAGTTGCTTGAGTAATTATCTAGAAACTTCATCGCCATAGACATGATCAAATGATCCTTAGTGCCAATAAGGCTCCATACATGAGAAATAGGGATGGACTTTTCAGGAAATATACCTATCGCCTTCACTATTAACAAGACGATATGCATTTGTGTGAGCAGACGGAAGCCCTAGATTCTTACGCAACTCCGCAGCAGCTGCAATTCTTGTTTCCAGTAGCTTTTCCGCATTAAGCGCACAAGAAGGGTCTCTGCACCGATTTTTCACAGAGCATACCAGTCAAGGTGGTGAATATTTAAATGATGCAACGAAAATAAGAGGGAAAAAAAGGATAAAAGAGACAGATAGTACAGTGCTGTTTCCTCTTCTTGCTGCATGAGGCGGACACGGAACATAGAAGTAGAATTGTAAAATCCCCAGCCAATTGGTTTCTCAGTGCCATCAGCAACAAGGACAATATCCCCAGTGGTGGGCGGTGGTCTACCAATTACTCTATCAATAGCACCACTGTAAACCATTGGACTTCCATCCTTAAATAGTTGTGTCTTGCCCTTTTTAAGCACTATTTTTGCAACACCTGCACAACCAATTCAATCAGATTGGGGACAGATGCGGATTCAGAAAGTCTATAGGTTCTTACAGCAACTGCAAATAAGTAAAGAAGACGTCCGATAGATGCACATATTGCAAGTAGGGATAATAATTGAATGGGTACAAACCTGCAGGGTGGTTAGAGGCAATTTCCTGAAGGGAAGGGGTTGCCGGTGATGACGCAAGAGATAGAGACCTGAGCATGAGGCGGCCACTGAGAAGCATAACCGACGTTGTGGACGGTCGATAGCTGCAATTGCTATCTTCTGTCACTGTGTGTGTTACTTATCAAATATGGGCTCTGAATTCAATTGAGCTCTTTTCATTTAACCTAAGACTGTGAGTCTGTGAGTGACAGATAAAATGACTTCCGAATCTTTCTTGAAAACAGAAAGAACAAAATTTCAAAGGAACATACAGGGATTGTTATGGTGAACTGCAGTGAAGGCTGCTTGGTTTGTTAGCTCGTTGATGAAATAGTTCAAGTTTAGATTACAATAGTTTCGTTTAACTTTAATTTATTAGTCCTTTTGCTTAATACAATTAGTTAATGGGATCCTATGTTCGAGTGCAAGATATATTTTGTATGCAGAATTGTACTCATTTTTTGACTATGGTTGAACCAAATAATCTCCTATCTTTTCTTCTTTTTCTCTCCTTTCGCAGGAGTACTTTTTACTCTTAGTTAAATTACTATGGTAGACGACTGAATTTTATTGAGTTTAGGTCTATTAAATTATTTGGACCATATTTTAAATTTAAAGATGTGTTAGTCCAAACAAGTATTATCGGTTTGGATTGGTTCGGTTTTATCGGATTTTTCGGGATTTTTGAGGTTTTTTGTTATATGAATACTATGTCAATCTTACTTTGTTACATTTTTATAAGTAATTATATGTTTAATAAAAACTTAAAAAATTGACAAACATATGATCTATTAAAATATTCTTATTGGAAAATTATTTTAGTAACACATGATAGTTATTTTTTTTAGTTATCTGACAATAATTTTTCGTTGATGTACACTTTCAACGTTAACCGAATTTAATAATTAAATATAAAAATCAATATGATACCTAAATAATGATATGTTCTTTTAATTTTCAATTATCAAAATACCACTTCAAATTGAAAAAAGATATAAGTATTTAGTAGATCTTGACATATAAATATGAAAGAACAAAGAGATTGTCGCAGTTTAATAACACTTGAAAAGAACGATTATACAACACATTATTTAAAGTTAATAAAAATGGAGCCCTTTATATTCTATTAAATATTACATCCCATAAGAGAATCTAAATATTTTTAGACAATATTTAAAGAAAATCCTATATAAATTCTTAAAAGTATATATAAAAATTATATATTTATATATCGGTTTGGTTCGGGTTTTTTTTACTCAATACCAAATCAAATCAAACCAAACCTCGTCGGATTTTTTAATCGTTTTGGTTTGACTTCTCGGTTTGATGTAATTTTCCGGTTCGGTTTGTACACCCCTGGCTAATATAATTAAATTTAGGGAATCTTACATAAATGTCCAAAATAAGTCATAATTTATCAACGTCTAGTCATTAATCATAGACTTACAAAAACTAGTCAAGCACATACAAAAGTTGAAAATCCAAATAAATAAGGATTCTTTCTCTCCAAGAATCACACGCAAAGATCTCCTTCTATATCATGGATGAGATAACAAACAAGGTGATGAAATATATATATACAAGATTCCAAAAATTTAAACAAAAATAAACCTTTTTCAACGGGTATAGTTGAAATTCACTAAAACACATATAAATGAGTCAATATACAAAATTTGAGAAAGATTGGAGGTGATTTGGACTAATTTGGTATCAAAATTCGTAGTTAAAATCGAGTTCAAGAAATTCTTCTGCGACACATGTATCTCACACACAGGTATACATGGATATACATGTGATACACATTTGATAAAAAAGATATATATGTGATACATAAATAATACATGGTGTGATATACATATTATCTTTTTCTATGTTCATCTTCAACTTCGAATTTTCAATTCAAACAACCTCAAAACTCTACCAAATCATCCCCAAAACAAGATTCAAACTCTTAAGACGTATCCAATCTATTCCAACAACACTCACTCAAAATAAAAGAAAATTTAATATTTTGTTGACTACAAATAGCTAACTGCTAATATTGGTAATATTTTATGAATTGACTAATTTTTGTACTAACTCACTTATAAACTTACATTACTGATAGTTTCCCTTAAACCTATTACTTAAACACAATATATATAGATTTAATTAAGACCCCAATTTAATTGGGCTAGTCCATCTTGTCGGGCATCATATGATAAGCCCGAGGTTCATGTCATGTGTCAAATGACATGGCACACCAAGTCAAATCAAGGACCACTAAGATCATGCCTTGCACAAAAGTGATGTAGCGTGTCAAGTCACATACAAGGACAATTTAAATATCACAAAACATTCAAGTGACATGGTTCAACCAATTATATGCAAGCTTATCATATACCTTTAGTGATAGATTTGATGACTCAAGTTGGCCAATCAAGTTGGACGAAAAAGATATGTATTTATCACAAATTTCCTCCCTCGCAACTATAAATAGAGGTCTCCATAATGTCAAAAAACAAACAAGAAAAATATATAGAGAAGCTCTCCTCTCCGGTGGTAATTCATAAGTCTTCTGCATAACAAGAAGTCATCGTCTCCAAGTGGTGAGCCGCAAGTTTCCATCCTCCGCGTTTGTGATCAATGCTTGGCTCCGCATTCGTGATCAAATCCCAACAACAAGTGCTTCATAATTCTAGAACAAGTGAAGCTCTCGAATTGACGGTTGTGAGAAGAAGAATCAAAGGATCACATCTTTTAACTTAAGATTGTTCAAAAGATTGTAACCCGCGTAAATTATTAAAATATAAATACTTTTATTTGCTACTGTATTTCTTGTCTTGATTTTTCAGGAATAAAATTTTAGTTGTTACAACTATTAAAGAGCTCATGTGAGCTTCCATTTTGTTACAATGATACTAAAGCCGACTGAATTCGTGTGGGAATTACCACCATGTCTCGAAATTCGGAAATTCAGGTTTTAACAGAGAGCATTGATAAGCTCCGAGCTTAGCTGATCAAATCCTTCATGGCAGATACAATGAAACAATTAGAAGCTATGGAAACCTAGTCTCAGTTTTCCTTGCAGCTACAAGAGTCTCAGGAGACAAGAGGTTGGAAATGGACACAAATCGAAAACTGCAACTCACCCTTATGATCTTAAATGCTAACAAGATGTTAGATTCAATACCACCCTCTCCATAATCACATGCATCTAAAGCTCTTTCAATCAAGAGCTATTTCAATGATTCTCACGTTTGTAGTTCGAAAGGAAGAGGATTATTCGAACCTAATTCTTTCAAAATTTTCTATTCCAATCAACGACTTCTTACCAGGTGATACTGAGGACGGCCGAACTCACACGCTCAAGAATTGACATAAGTAGAACAATCCCACAATGACAACTTTCTTAAAGTCAATATTAATTTTTCTAAGTTTGATTGCAACAATCTGAGAGGGTGGCTAAAGAAATGAAAACTTTTTTTAGATTTATAATATTCATGAATCGGAGAAGTTGAAATATACAACTATTAACATGAAAGATAAGCCATATGTGTAATTTAATAGCTATGTTACCAGTTGAAAGGGACATATTTCATTGCTTATGTTTTGTGCTAAACTTTATATTAGGTTTGGGAAAATAAGGCCAACAAGAGTGGATGAGTTTAAAAAGATTGAACAGACCAGTAGCAATATGGATCAGTTTCAAGAGAGATTTGAAGAACTCATGTGCTATATGCTGATTATTAATCATTTATGGAATGAATCCTATTTTGTATCTATCTTTGCCAATAGACTCACACATGAACTTAAATCTTTGATCATTTTGGCTTAACCCTAACTCCCTTATGGATACATTAATTAAAATTGTTAAACTTTATAAAGGGTCATTGCAAGCCTTATCCAAACTCCTCATCCCAAAGGCATCTCCCTCTTATGCAAAACCTTATCCACAACTCACTTATCCGGTTCTAATAGCTTGTTTTGGCCAAGTTTCAAAATTTTGTTTATTTTAACAACTATTTCATATGAGAAGTGCTTTTTGAAAAGTATTTTTGGAGATTAGTCTTTGTTTGACTAACCAATTTAAAAAAAATTTTTGCCAATATTATAGCACTAATTTCTACTTCATCAAGATTCCAAAAGCGCTTCTAGATAATGTTTACCCCGAAACTATGGACCAAATTATTGTGATACACCTTTTTGACTATCGAAATTATTTTACATATACAACCTTTCTAAGGTATAACTAAGATACACTATTCTTGCTAGATAGCACACGCGTGTTTAACCTATAAATATTTTGTCCAAATCCTTAATTAAATACTAAGTGTAAAAAATTTAGTTTATTTCCATATATTTTATTTTCTTACAAATAATAAGAAAAAAAGAATTGCAGCAAATCTCTCTTCGGCCCTGCCAAGACCCCTGTCGCCACCTGCCTGGACCCCATATTGTTGCAACTCCCCCAAAATCTTCGACGAGGCAATGAAACAAGAAGGAGGAGAGAGTGCGGCTAGAGTTGTGTTCTTCTTTGCAGAGAGGGTCCGCAAATGGTGGTTTATGTGATTTTGATGGTGGCTAGGATAGATCTACAACTGGTTTTACATGGCTGTGATGGTGGTTGAAATTTGCATGGTGAAGAGACGCTGAGTTATGTTTTTAACTAAACTGAGGATAAAGAATTAGGGACGACCGTCTTATGGTGGTAAAGAGAGTTTTATGTTTGTGTAATTTATTAGTATAAGTGAAATTGAAAAAGTTCAAAGAGTCAATAATGAAGGAAAATATGCAGGTGCCCCGAGGGATTGCTTGACATTTATTCATGGCAAAAATTAAAGGAAATGAAAATATCAATGTGAATTAACATGCTCTATTTCAGAATTCTTTTTACAAGTTAACAAAATGAAAGAATATTTATCATGAGATTGAAGTAGTGGTGGCTGTGATGGTGCTTTTTTTTGTGTTTATTTATTTGGTGGTTGAAAATGGAGGCGTTGTTGAGTTAAAAATAGAGGAGCTTCCGGGCTTTGGGAAGATGAAGAAGATTGACTATTCTATTAAGTGTTTTGTTTACTTAATGACGCGTGTTACAATTTTATTGGCTAGTAAATTACACGTATTTTTAAGAATTAGTTTCTGAACACGTGTGTTGCACGTGAACCACTTACTTAGAGCCTATTTAGATTAGTCGATAATTGTACATAGATAAGTTTTAGGTGCCAGAAGCTTTTTTTATGTGTTGAAAAATTCACTTATAATAAGTAGCTACTTGTTTGGATAAAAATATTAAAACGGTTAATACACAATTGATATGTTTAGTAAAATAATTACTTATAAGTTGTTTCTTTATTAAAATAATTGAAATACCCTTAATGTTTTTACGAAAATTATATATTTAAAAGTATATTAAGAAAAAAAAGAATGATAAATATGGACCAGAGAGGAATTTTTATTTGTGGAAAGGTAATTTGAGAATTTAAAAGAAATAAAAGGATAACATAGTTTACTATAACTTTTGGCTGATATAAGGTTATAAAGACTTGACTTATAAGCACTTTTGTTCTTTATCAAACGTGTAAATAAGTTAAAATGTGCTTATAAGACAGTTTGACCAGCTTATAATTAAGGAAAGACGAATTCATGATTTAAACTATATAGGTTAACCTTTTAAGATTCTAGACGTTGAGTCTATTAGATTTCTAAAATTGCGGATTTAGATCTGCTATTGCAATCTTAATATAAAAAATATAATCACTTACTTAGAGTGCGTAATCAGGTGCTTACTTCCAAGGGTTCAGAAAGTATTTTCGATCTAGAAGGAGAAGTCAAAGGAAAATAGGTTATACAAACATGCTATCACGTCAATCCATCATTACAATCCTCCCAAATATAAAGATAAATCTAATGATACCGTGCAATTAAAATTGTGAAAATTTAGCCCCCATATTGACATGCTCTAATCATCTAGATGCTTCTCAAAAAGTTTTACCATTTAATCAAAATAAAATGACCATCTAATCATAAAGTCACCCTAAATATATTTACAAAACTAAAATATTTGACGATTAAATTCCCTGGATAGTCAGCCAGCTTATGGGAACATCCTATCAAAGTTACATTTTTTTTTAGGACAACAAAATCACCCAACTATTGCATTTTGACTCAGAAAATAAAGACTATACTTTTTGACATGCCGTATCATATTAAAACTCACCCCCAAGGTATATCGTCTGATTTACTGAATTAATTATATAGATAACCTTGAATATAAACTACTCATATAGATTTACAAAAAGAAGTCACTATATAAGTTTATTAGAAATTTAGATTATGGATTAAATGAGTTTTATCATTAAAAATAAAATTTTAAAATGACATGACATGTCAAAATGTATAGTATTTATTTTATGAGTCAAAATAAGTTGAGTGACCATCTAAGGAATAAATATCAAGAAAATAATTTGTTCAAAATTCCATACCAAAACCTTAATAATAAATACAACATAAAATATCTATATTAAATTTAAAAATCTATTAAAAGTTTACCTGTGGTGTACTTCCTTACTCCATAATATCATCTAAAGACTAAACAAAAAGAAAGTAATTGTACAATGTAAGTCGCACCTTTAATTGAAAGGTTCCCTTCTCAACTAATTAAGAAAAAATGATGAGGTTTAAAGTTATAACAGATATGTTGAGACGGGCAACTCATGAGTAGAAGCATTACTTTAGAGGAAAAATAAAAGTTTTCTTTAGGTCTTTTACAAAAGAAAGCATTATCAACTTTATAATATTATAGGTCCTTCTATAAAAGAGGAAAGCTTACTGGTGAAAATTACTTTCGGCTTTGAATTGAATTGACTCATTGAGTTAAGAGCAAACAATTTTTGTAGCACGTTAATTTTTTACATAGTACACACCAAAAATTGCTTACATTCAAAGTAATACTAAAATATTTTAAGTTCCAATATGCGTAATAATTTTATGTATCAAAATATAAATGGTGATTAACATGAAATTAATTAAATAATAAACTTTACTTTAGAAGAAAATTATGCTAAAATAAAGGTTGTAGTAGTAAAATAGTGTGTGTGTTTGTGTTGTGTTTTAAAACTAATAGAGGAGAGGAAAAATAATAAATTTTAGAGGATAATCTATCCTCAAGAAAAAATTTAATACGTCGACGTCAAAATTTTTGTCGACAAAGCATATCATTATAGGTTTTAAAGTTAAAAGAGAAGGATATGTAACATAGGTGAAAAAAATAAAAAATACATCAAAAAAGTCTGAAACGAAATATTAAAAAAAGGAAGCATTATTGGTCAAGAGTACTCATGTTTTATCTATGGTATAACGGTTAAAAAACTTTTGAAAGGAAAATCTATAAAGTCATATTGAAATATATATATGAAAAAAAAATAATTAAATTGAAATGATTGCCTATAATATTCGAAACGGCAGCCATATGGAAGGTAGATTGATGATATAACGTAACCAATTTTTTTGTCAATTCCTTTGGTTGCTTGAAATTTTATGTCACTTACTCATTGCTCACATTTTGATTTCACAATAGGACATCCAGGTTAGTCTTGCATTATTGAAGAGTTATCATCTGGCAGACATGATAATTAGTTTTTCATATATTCAATGTTGGAACAACAAAGACACTCATTGTCACGACCCAAAATCTCACACGTCGTGATGACGTCTATCTCAATACTAGGCAAGCCAAAAATCTCAATAAATCACCATATCTTTAAATTTGAAAACATAATAATTAAATTCAGCTGAAGAAACTCACAATTTCAAATATAACACTCCCAAAATTCGGTGTCACTAAGTACATGGGCATCTAACATGAATACAAAGTCTGACTGATAAAATCACTGTATGAAAATATAGAACAGTACAATAATTAAACAGGAAGAGAATCAAGTCTACGGACGTCAAGCAGCTACCTTGATAGTTCCCAACAGAATTAACTTCGAAATCTAGCAGCCGCCGTATCCGGGAGCACCTGGATCTGCACACGAGGTACGGAGTGTAGTATGAGTACAACTAACTCAATAAGTAACAAGACTAACCTCTGAGCTGAAAGTAATGACGAGCTCCGCAGGTACAATCCAATATAAATAATGGTACAAAAATGTAGGCATGCTTTCAAGTTTAGCAGTTAAACTCAGTACAAGTGAAATAGATCAATATTTCATGATATGAGGTATATGACATCTCAGTAGAAAGACCTCATGTAAATACTGGTCATAAATTATCCGGTCACTCGGTACTGTTTATGGCCAATCCAACCCAGGGGTGTTCCAACCTGTATATAAATACACATCGACTAACAGTCAGTCACCCAATACCGTATAAGGCCAATCCAGCCCTGGGATAATTTTATCCCCAAATATAACTGATACGGACAAGATCCATGTCCAGGTAAACTCATTAAAATACGAATAAGTAAGGCAAATCTATGCCCTAGGAAGTCCATCCCGAATATATATAATCATCTACGCTCACTGGGAGTGTACAGACTCCGGAGGGGCTCTTTCAACCCTAGCGCTATATAAAGCCAATATGGCCTATTGCAGGCGGGCAATCCCGATCCGTATAATAATAAAGCCTATAAGGCCTGCTCCAGGCGGGCAACCCCGATCCATAAAATAGTAAAGCCTATAAGGCCTGCTGCAGGAAGCAGCCCCGATCCATATAATAATAATGTATAAAGCCATTATGGCCTGCTGCTTCGCGCAGATCAATCCCATAAATATCCTCACAATGGACAAATATTACTGAGTGTGAAATGTATATCTTTGAACAATTAATTCAATAGCAATACGACCCCATGAGTCCCAAAATATTGGCACGTAGCCTAAACATGATCTTTAATAGGAGCCTCGACTCAATTTCTCTAACACGTGGAGAATGTTCAGATAATAACATGATTAATTAATCTTACAACTGCACAGAATTTATTCAAGACATAATTTATATGGTGCACGCCTACATGCTCGTCACCTATCGTGTGTGTCACCTCCAAACAATTTATATCATACCAAATTCAGGGATTTATACCCTCATAACCAAGTTTAGAAGTGTTACTTACCTCAAACCGTATAATTCTTTACTCCGGTATGCCTTTGCCTCGTGAATTGGCCTCCAAAAGCCTCGAATCTAGCCACAATTAATTCGATTCGGTCAATAAAATTTATTAGAATTAATTCTCTAAGAAAATACTAATTTCCATAAATATCCAAAAATTAGCTCAAAAATCGACCGTGGGGCCCACGTATCGGAACTCGACAAAAGTTACAAAATCCTAAAGCCCATTCAATCACAAGTCTAACCATATTAATTTTACCAAAATCCGACCTCAACTCGACCCTCGAATCTTCAATTTAAACCAAGATGGTTTTTAAAATTTTTCAACTTAATTCACCCATTAAATGATGGATTCAAAGACATAATCATGAAAATTAATCAAAATTGGATAAGAATCACTTATCCCAAACACCCACGCAAGAATCTCTCCAAGAATCGCCTTCTACCGAGCTCCCAATTTGATTTTTATGTTATGAACTCAAAACTCCCGTTTTGGAACTTTTAATTCTGCCCAGAAATTCCTTCATCGCGTTCGCGGCCATAGCTTCGCGTTCGCGAAGCACAAAAATGTGCTGCCAAGATTCCTTCTTCGCATTCGCGATATCCTCATCGCGTTCGCGATGCCCTCCGACCTCTGCCCTTCGCGTTCGCGAGACATGAGCCGCGTTCGCGAAGGCTTAATGCCAGGCAGGCCCCAGCTCCCTTTCCTCTTAGCGTTCGCGCCAGCCCACTCGCGTTCGCGCCAGCCCACTCGCGTTCGCGCTAGCCCACTCGCCTTCGCGTAGGCTTCCCCAGTCTCTTTTTCGCGTTCGCGTCTCCTTGCTCGCGTTCGCGATGGGTAAATCCCAGCAGCCCAAAATTCTTTCTTCGCGAACGCGTGAGACCCTTCGCGTTTGCGAAGAACAGTACCAAATATCAATTCCAGCAGTTGCAAAACAAGGAAAAATGATCTGAAACCATCCCGAAACTCACCCGAGCCCTCCGGGACCTCAACCAAATATACCAACAAGCCCTAAAATATCATACGAACTTAGTCGAACTCTCAAATCACCTCAAACAACGCTAAAACCATGAATTACACCTCAATTCAAGCCTAATGAACTTTGAAAATTTCAATTTATACAAACGACTCCGGAACCTATCAAATCACGTACGATTGACCTCAAATTTTACACACAAGTCATAAATGATATAACGGAGGTATTCGAATTTTCAGAATCGAATTCCGACCCTGATATCAAAAAGTCAACCCCCCGGTCAAACTTTCCAAAAATTCAACTTTCGGCATTTGAAGCCTAATTCCACTACGGACCTCCAATTAAATTTTCGGACACGCTCCTAAGTCCAAAATCACCATATAGAGCTATTAGAATCATCAGAATTCAATTCCGAGGTCGTTTACTCATCAATATCCGGTCAACTTTTCCAACTTAAGTTTTCAATTATGAGATTAAGTGTCTCATTTCACTTTGAAATCCTTCCGGGCCCGAACCAACTAACCCGATAAGTCATAAATAAATTATTAGGCATAAATTGAGCAGTAAATTGGGGAACGAGGTTATAATACTCAAAACGATCGGCCGGGTCATTACATTCTCCCCCCACTTAAACGTACATTCGTCCTCGAACGTGCCATGAGTTATTTTCAAGCCACCACATCACTATTCCATCTTACCACGCACGTACCTTGGGATGATCTCACATCACCCTATTCTATATAGGCCTGACCACATAACATAACTGAAAATTACTAATTTAGCATTAGCCCATAAATCTTGGAATCCAATTTCCAACATCCAAAAATTTCTTTCGAAGACCCGAATCTCACATATACACTCTGTATGAGTCTTAACAAGCTGTATCCCGCCATAACCATAATCCCAAATATAATCACATAACATACTACACAACTCGCATACTCGTAGCACCATTTCTGATCACAGTAACTACTCAAAACCAACCAAGTACTAGTATAAAACCCCGCATTCAACAGAACCTCATTCCAAAACCTTCATACACTGCCAATGATAAAAGAAACAATCAAAAACTCATAACCACTCATCAGATCAACTAGCCATGGAGCTTTCTCGCCCCAACCAGAACCACAATCCTCTCTTAAGCCGACTTTTAATATTATCCCCCCAATATACCGGAATCAAACCTGCTAGTATTCATTCTAGGTCCAATGACCTTATATTATTAAACATAAATATCCCATTGACATGCCACACCAATCAACTTAATCCACAACTACGCAACCTTGTACCCAAAATGGAAGATGTCTCAAAGTAGAGAACGTATTGTAAGTTCAACAAGTACCACCACAACTGTAATGCTATAAGCTCATTATATATAGTAGAACCAAGATATCCAAATTTATTAACAGTAACCAGCTCTTCTAGAGCTCACATTTACATCACTCGAATGGACAACTCACGTGCTATAGTATCAATAATTTGAATATCAACAGTCTATCAACCAGGAGAGTACCGTAATACCAATGAACATCCGTAAACCAAAACACAATGCTCCTTTCAACCGCACGCCTTTCTCAGGGATTACCGAGTAACTATAACATTCATCTAAATATATAACACTGACCATTCCGTCCAGAATTCATGATCTTCCTTTCAAGAATGAACTGCCACCTCGTACATATAAATCTAAGTCCCGCACAACACACCACATCTATCACGTGAAAAGCACGGGAATCTCATTATAAACCCCGAGTCACCAAAAAATTACATACCCTATTAGTTGGAAACTTTCCTCTTACTTCTTTCCAGGAGGAAATCACAAGGCACAACACGTTCCCCACACCGGTAGAAAATATCCGGTTCAACCCATGGTAGAAATCATTAAGAACACTTTGAAATCCATTTTTACCTAATCAAGCTATCAGAACTAATTTCCTATATCTCATCCAAGGCACGCTGGTCACCAAAACCTTAAAATATTGCCACCAAAACATCTGTAAAGCCTCCACATCATTATTACCCAAAAGAACTGAGCATGCCATTACCACACTGGTCTAGCCTACTACCCAGTAGTCCTATTTTTCTCCGAGGTTCTCCTGAATTACCCTCAAGTTGACATTTCTCCTTATTAGAACACTATTACCCTTACCTAAAGCTTACTATAAGATATCCCAACATAAAACCACACCGTCCTAAGGTCCATGAGTCATCGTATTCTTCTTAAGCACCACAAAAGTACCACAACTGTAACACTCACTCTGAAAATACTTTATGTAAATTTAAAATTATTCTTTTTCCCTTCTTATACTGGAATGTGGAATCCATAGTCATACATGCAAGCCAAAAATCTCACCTGTCGTGATGGCACCTATATCACCTGTCGTGATGGCACCTATCTCAATACTAGGCAAGCCAAAAATCTCAATAAACCACCATATCTTTAAATTTGAAAAAATAATAATTAAATTCAGCTGAAGAAACTCACAATTTCAAATATAACACTCCCAAAATCCGAGGTCACTGAGTACATGAGCATCTAGCATGAATACAAAGTCTGACTGATAAAATCACTATCTGAAAAAATATAGAACAGTACAATAATTAAACAGGAAGGGAATCAAGTCTACGGACGTCAAGCAGCTGCCTTGATAGTCCCCAACAAAATTAACTTTGAAATATAGCAGCCGCCGTATCCGGGAGTACCTGGATCTGCACACGAGGTGCAGAGTGTAGTATGAGTACAACTAATTCAATAAGTAACCAGACTAACCTCTGGGCTGAAAGTAATGACGAGCTCCGCAGGTACAGTCCAATATAAATAATGGTACAAAAATATAGGCATGCTTTCAAGTTTAGCAGTTAAACTCAGTACAAGTAAAATAGATCAATATTCCATGATATGAGGTATATGACATCTCAGTAGAAAGACCTCATGTGAATACTGGTCATAAATTATCCGGTCACTCGGTACTGTTTATGGCCAATCCAGCTCAGTAGTGTTCCAACCGGTATATAAATACACATCAACTGATAGTCAGTCACTCAGTACCGTATAAGGCCAATCCAGCCTGGAATAATTTGATCCCCAAATATAACTGATACGAACAAGATCCATGTCCAGGTAAACTCATTACAATACAAATAAGTAAGGCAAATCCATGCCCTGGGAAGTCCATCCCGAATATACATAATCATCTATGCTCACTGGGGGTGTACAGACTCCGGAGGGGCTCCTTCAACCCAAGCGCTATATAAAGCCAATATGGCCTACTACAGGCGGGCAATCCCGATCCATATAATAATAAAGCCTATAAGGCCTGCTGCAGGCGGGCAACCCCGATCCATAAAATAGTAAAGCCTATAAGGCCTGCTGCAGGCGGGCAGCCCCGATCCATATAGTAATAATGTATAAAGCCATTATGGCCTGGTGCGTCGCGCAGCTCAATCCCATAAATATCCTCATAATGGACAAATATTACTGAGTGTAAAATGTTTATTTTTGAACAATTAATTCAATAGCAACATGATCCCATGGGTCCCAAAATATTGGCACGTAGCCTAAACATGATCTTTAATAGGAGCCTCAACTCAATTTCTCTAACACGTGGAGAATGTTCAGATAATAACATGATTAATTAATCTTACAACTGCACAGGATTTATTCAAGACACAATTTATATGGTGCACGTCCACATGCTCGTCACCTATCGTGTGTGTCACCTCCAAACAATTTATATCATACCAAATTCGGGGATTCATACCCTCATAACCAAGTTTAGAAGTGTTACTTACCTCAAACCGTGTAATTTTTTACTCCGGTATGCCTTTGCCTCGTGAATTGGCCTCCAAACGCCTCGAATCAAGCCACAATTAATTCGATTCGGCCAATAAAATTTATTGGAATTAATTTCATAAGAAAATACTAATTTCCATAAAAATCCTAAAATTAGCTCAAAAATCACATGTGGGGCCCACATCTCGGAACTCAACTAAAGTTACAAAATACGAAAGCCCATCTAACACGAGTCTAACCATACCAATTTTACCAAAATCCGACCTCAACTCGACCCTCGAATCTTCAATTTAAACCAAGAGGGTTTTCTAAAGTTTTCAATTTAATTCACCCATTAAATGATGGATTCAAATACATAATCATGTAAATTAATCAAAACTGGATAAGAATCACTTACCCCAAACACCCATGCAAGAATCTCTCCAAAAATCGACTTCTACCGTGCTCCCAATTTGATTTTTGTGTTATGAACTCAGAACCCCCGTTTTGGAACTTTTAATTCTGCCTAGAAATTCCTTCATCACGTTCGCGAAGCATAAAAATGTGCTGCCAAGATTCCTTCTTCGTGTTCACGATATCCTCATCGCGTTCGCGATGCCTTTCGACCTCTGCCCTTCACATTCGCGAGACACGAGCTGCGTTCGCGAGACACGAGCCGCGTTCGCGAAGGCTTAACGCCAAGAAGGCCCCAACCTCCTTTCCTCTTCACGTTCGCGTCAGCCCATTCGCATTCGTGTAGGTTTCCCAGTCTCTTCTTCGCGTTCGCGTCTCCTTGCTCGCGTTCGCGTTCGCGAATAACAGTACCAAATATCAGTTCCAGTAGTTGCAAAACAAGAAAAAATTATCCGAAACCATCTCAGAACTCACTCGAGCCCTCCAGGACCTCAACCAAATATACCAACAAGTCCTAATACATCATACGAACTTAGTCGAATCCTTAAATCACCTCAAACAATGCTAAAACCATGAATTACACCCCAATTCAAGCCTAATGAACTTTGAAATTTCTAATTTCTACAAACGACTCCGGAACCTATCAAATCACGTCCGATTGACCTCAAATTTTGCACATACGTCATAAATAACATAACAGAGGTATTCGAATTTTCAGAATCGGATTCCGACCCCGATATCAAATAGTCAACCCCCAGTCAAACTTTCNCCCTCGGGACCTCAACCAAATATACCAACAAGTCCTAAAACATCATACAAACTTAGTCGAATCCTCAAATCACCTCAAACAATGCTAAAACCATGAATTACACCCCAATTCAAGCCTAATGAACTTTGAAATTTCTAATTTCTACAAACGACTCCGGAACCTATCAAATCACGTCCGATTGACCTCAAATTTTGCACATACGTCATAAATAACATAACAGAGGTATTCGAATTTTCAGAATCGGATTCCGACCCCGATATCAAATAGTCAACCCCCAGTCAAACTTTCCAAAAATTCAACTTTCGGCATTTCAAGCCTAATTCTACTACGGACCTCCAATTAAATTTTTGGACACACTTCTAAGTCCAAAATTACCATACGGAGCTATTGGAATCATCAGAATTCAATTCCGAGACCGTTTATTCATAAGTTAATATCCGGTCAACTTTTCCAATTTAAATTTTCAATTATGAGACTAAGTGTCTCATTTCATTCCAAAATCCTTCCTGGCCCGAACCAACTAACCCGATAAGTCATAAATAAATTGTAAGGCATAAATTGAATAGTAAATTGGGGAACGTGGTTATAATACTCAGAACGACCGGTCGGGTCGTTACACTCATTAAGAAATTATCTTTACGGAAGATGAACGAATTAGTGGAACAAATTATCTTGACATGAGTAAAACAATGGATGAATCAGAATTTTATGGTTGTGCTTTAAAAAGGATCTAAACTTGTGAGGAAAAGTTACAATCCTGTGAAGAGCCTCCGTACATGCATCTTTTGAATGTGAAGCGTTGTGATTGTTCGGTCGAGGCCTTAGGTTATTAATTGGGACTCTTAGGGTATTCAGGTAAACAAAAAGGATATTTTAACATTGCATTTAAAAGAAGTTATGCATCTAATAGTTGTGGCTTGTAACCCTTCATGAAGGGGTACGTAGGTTATTTTCCCTTAGTTGTTTTTAAATTTTTATTAATAGGGTATTTAAGTTAATTAGAAGGGTATCTTAGTAATTTAACTTTTATCTTAAGGGATTTCCATATTTAATATAATATAGATTAGTAAAAAAAAAGTATTGTGTCCTAGCTACACTTTAGAGAGATTGAGTGTGTAAAATAATTCTCGTGGTCAAAAGGCATGTCACTGCAATTTGATCCATAGTTCAGAAGGTAAACTATGTATTTGACAACTTCTAAATAATAGCTTCTATTGTTACTACACAAAATTATTTATTTTATTTATAAAAGTTTGGTCAAACACATCAACTTTCTAAAATAAGTACTTTTTAAAATATTAAATCGGCATTACTTCCTTATCAGTGCACAATATACCAATAAGAAGAATTCTACTAGATATAATTTCATAGACTTTTTAGAATTCGAATTAGAACCTAATGCTCTAATACTAAGTTTGTCATGATTCTAATTTACACGGCATGCATATGGCATACTATCCGACCAGAGTGAGTGAACCCGTACAATAACATCCATCTATATCCCTCTTAAATCATGTGGAAGCCTTTTTAAGATATAATCATTCTAAATAAACCTAATGCACGAATAAATAACACTTTTTAATTAATAAAAAGTATATAAAGGCAATGAGTCTCATACATGCATGCCATATAAGTAATCGTAGAATTACAACTCAGATATAAATAAACTATTACTATCTATGGAATCTCAAGTCGATTGAAACATGTCCCAGTAACTCAAAAGAATAATACTATCAAAACATAAAGGTAATGAGTTTCGTTGATACATGTCATATAAGTAATCATAGAGTTACAACCCAAACAAAAATGTATTATTACTATCTACAGAATCTCTAGTCGATCAAGATAGGACCGGTGATTCAAAAGAATAATACTTTAATACCCCATTGAGTACAAGTGTGAAGTCTCACCAAAAGTATCAACACAAGATGTTGATCGCTTCTATCCATGAAGCTCGTGCTGTTTTGGTCCATTTGTTGAAAACAAAAATAGAACTGATTTATGTTAGCAGCTAATTTTTGATCATATTTAAATATTTATTATTTTTTAGCATTTAAATATCTTTTAAGTTTAATCTTGATATTTTATCTTTTGTTCCACCTTTTTAGTAGGTTTATTTAAGAAAATTAAAAGCTACAAAATAGTCACATATTTACATATTAGTTGTGTTTTCATTTGCAATAGAAAGAGAAAGTTTCCAAAAATATATTCTTTCATCTAGTCTAGTTTAATTTTCATGTTAGAGGTTTTAATAATGTGAATATTGAGTATTTAGTATTTTATCTTGCTTCTTTAATCTAATAGTAGCAGTAGTATTTTTAAATTATTATTTGAAAGATTTGAAAGAAAATGCAATACAAAAATAAAATAAAAATAAAGCAGCAATTAGATATTTCCACATTACCAAAGATTCCCTGTCATCCCTAACTAACAAACTCACATGATCTCACTTAAAACTCACGAGCACACACACTCCTTTTGGGAGTCCGGAATCAAAGTATTACTTTTTTGGACTCAAAGCACAAAAATAGTAAAAAAATCAACTAATGACCAATTTATATAACGTATGGGTTGAATGCGCTATACCTTAACGACACATTTGTCCGTTAAAGTATAGTGCATACCATTCAAGCGCTATATTTGAATTTTATTGACCCACCAATAATTGGGGCTATAGCGCATGCATTTATAGCGCTACATATATAGCGCGTATTATGAATGCGCTATACTCTCAATTATTGTACCCCCGCATTGGTTTTTGCTTATTTAAGGAGTTTCATTGTTTTGTTAAAAATCCATTCAGGATCCTACAGGTCTTCTGCATCCTTTTTTATTTTCTTTTACTCATTCCGAAATATTTGTTTGCTTTACTTTTTTTTGTATTTTGTCATAATGTCCGAAGAGCAAAAAATTAGGATTGCATTATATTAGGGAGATGTGTATAAGAGACAGCACATGTGGGGCCCACATCTCGGAACTCAACTAAAGTTACAAAATACGAAAGCCCATCTAACACGAGTCTAACCATACCAATTTTACCAAAATCCGACCTCAACTCGACCCTCGAATCTTCAATTTAAACCAAGAGGGTTTTCTAAAGTTTTCAATTTAATTCACCCATTAAATGATGGATTCAAATACATAATCATGTAAATTAATCAAAACTGGATAAGAATCACTTACCCCAAACACCCATGCAAGAATCTCTCCAAAAATCGACTTCTACCGTGCTCCCAATTTGATTTTTGTGTTATGAACTCAGAACCCCCGTTTTGGAACTTTTAATTCTGCCTAGAAATTCCTTCATCACGTTCGCGAAGCATAAAAATGTGCTGCCAAGATTCCTTCTTCGTGTTCACGATATCCTCATCGCGTTCGCGATGCCTTTCGACCTCTGCCCTTCACATTCGCGAGACACGAGCTGCGTTCGCGAGACACGAGCCGCGTTCGCGAAGGCTTAACGCCAAGAAGGCCCCAACCTCCTTTCCTCTTCACGTTCGCGTCAGCCCATTCGCATTCGTGTAGGTTTCCCAGTCTCTTCTTCGCGTTCGCGTCTCCTTGCTCGCGTTCGCGTTCGCGAATAACAGTACCAAATATCAGTTCCAGTAGTTGCAAAACAAGAAAAAATTATCCGAAACCATCTCAGAACTCACTCGAGCCCTCCAGGACCTCAACCAAATATACCAACAAGTCCTAATACATCATACGAACTTAGTCGAATCCTTAAATCACCTCAAACAATGCTAAAACCATGAATTACACCCCAATTCAAGCCTAATGAACTTTGAAATTTCTAATTTCTACAAACGACTCCGGAACCTATCAAATCACGTCCGATTGACCTCAAATTTTGCACATACGTCATAAATAACATAACAGAGGTATTCGAATTTTCAGAATCGGATTCCGACCCCGATATCAAATAGTCAACCCCCAGTCAAACTTTCCAAAAATTCAACTTTCGGCATTTCAAGCCTAATTCTACTACGGACCTCCAATTAAATTTTTGGACACACTTCTAAGTCCAAAATTACCATACGGAGCTATTGGAATCATCAGAATTCAATTCCGAGACCGTTTATTCATAAGTTAATATCCGGTCAACTTTTCCAATTTAAATTTTCAATTATGAGACTAAGTGTCTCATTTCATTCCAAAATCCTTCCTGGCCCGAACCAACTAACCCGATAAGTCATAAATAAATTGTAAGGCATAAATTGAATAGTAAATTGGGGAACGTGGTTATAATACTCAGAACGACCGGTCGGGTCGTTACACTCATTAAGAAATTATCTTTACGGAAGATGAACGAATTAGTGGAACAAATTATCTTGACATGAGTAAAACAATGGATGAATCAGAATTTTATGGTTGTGCTTTAAAAAGGATCTAAACTTGTGAGGAAAAGTTACAATCCTGTGAAGAGCCTCCGTACATGCATCTTTTGAATGTGAAGCGTTGTGATTGTTCGGTCGAGGCCTTAGGTTATTAATTGGGACTCTTAGGGTATTCAGGTAAACAAAAAGGATATTTTAACATTGCATTTAAAAGAAGTTATGCATCTAATAGTTGTGGCTTGTAACCCTTCATGAAGGGGTACGTAGGTTATTTTCCCTTAGTTGTTTTTAAATTTTTATTAATAGGGTATTTAAGTTAATTAGAAGGGTATCTTAGTAATTTAACTTTTATCTTAAGGGATTTC
>AWOL01S0126052.1:27249-37324 GCA_000715115.1 Nicotiana otophora | reverse complement strand
GGAGGGGGGGAGGGGAGGGGTGAGGTTGTCGTGGAGAATAACTCAGTATGTTATAGTTGTTCTCCATAGTGTATTGTTTAGTTGCCACTTACAATGGAGTACGATAGATTGGTTTTGTTGTTATGTAAAAAATATGAGTGAGAGGAAACGTTCGGTTAATATTAAAGTAACCGGAATATATCCGTATTCTGTTACTCCGCAAGGGGTTGCTTGTTATGCTGAGTTTAACATCGAAGACGATGAAACTATGACAGATTTCTTGAGGACTCCGGATGAACACCAGGAACTTCTTGTGATAAAAATACTGAAAATATACGTCAAGTCCGAAGACGTTCGCAATATTGAGGTTCCGCAAAATAGGGATAACTCTCAATCATCAAGTGGTTTTTTTGGAGCTGTTTTATCCGAACAGGTTTCGTTTGAAAGAATTTGTCCAGAACTAAACTTATCTCCACGGGCGAATGAGGAGCGCAGACATAATTTCTCCCCAAGTTTACATAATCCACAAGTCGAGTGGTAAATTTTAATTTTCCTTTGTATTACTATATTTTTTTTATGTATTATATTTGTATTAACACTCATATATTCCAAAGGGGGTACCGACCAGCTATGAATTTTACAAGCTATGAACCAACAGACGGTTGGAATATGCCCAGTTTTGGTATGTTAGATCATGGTGGTCCATCCGGGAGTCATCAATAATAAGATAATGTGCATCATGGGGTATCAACAAATTATGATTTGTAAGTTAAGTGATAAAGTTTATATATAATATTCGGATGAATTTAAAAAACCCATTATTTTATTAGTTATGAAGTGAAAACGAGCAACTTGAAGGTCATGTCCTTACTTAATTTCCCGAAGACGATATATTTAATCAGGATCTGGCAGATGCACATAGTCAGGAAGATCATAGTGATTATGACAACAATGATGATGAGTCTGAAGATGACACACCCTTCCCTGATGAGGGTTATGATGATGAGGATGAGAATGATCAACCTGATTTGCCGAGGGAGCATGATGCCACCAATGAGCATGCTCCATATATGCATACTCCACCTCCCGTTAGACCCAGAGTGTACGAGTCACATGTGACCTTTCATTCAAGGGGGATTCTGTACCTTGATCAGTTGCCCAGTATGCCGGATGTGGATGCCCTCACAAGGGATCTTGACGACATTCGGACAGCAATGTGGGATGAATCTAGACCAATGATGTTGTCAAAGAATATACTTTTTGTTGATAAAGCGCGCCTAAGCAGGGCGGTGCGAATGTACAACATAAAAAAGTATCATGAGATCGTGGTTCAAGAGTCATCTCCGGAAGTATACAAGGTTATTTTTCATAGATGGTTTCAAGGTTGTACATGGATGCTGTGTGTGAGAAAGTTGAAAACAAATATGCGGATTGTAGGAAAATACATTGGCACCTACACTTGTGATATGGACACATTCAGTGGGAATCATTTTAACTTTAATATTGACTTAATTTCTCTTGTTTTGATTTCACATATTGAATCGTCCATAAGGTATAAGATTAAAGACTGTATAATATCTGTCCACCAGGTATATGGATGTACCATTACCAAAATAAAGGTATTTCTCGGGGCGTAAACATGCGTTTGAGATTGTTTATGGTAAATGGGATAAGTCCTTTGCCTCTCTACCCAGGTACATGGCTGCATTGCAACACTTTACCTCGGGACTGTTGTTGAATGGAAACTTGAGCGGAGTCCGGGAATACAAGAATTCATATTCAGATATGTGGGGGAATTTAAACCAACCATTGATGGTTTTGTGCATTGTCGGCCGGTAATATCCATAGACAATACTCATGTCTATGGAAAGTATAATATTAACCAGTTGATTGATGTTGCAGCAGATGCTAATGGAAGCATATTTCCCCTCGCATTCGCTATTTGTGCCAATGAAAGCCAAGAGACCTGGACATTGTTTTTGAACCACTTGAAGGAGCACGTTGTCAGACAGCGTTCAAGTATTTGTCTAATATCTGATCGGCATGGTGGTATTTTAAGTTCTGTACAGAATTTGCCTGCATGGAAGGAACCATATGCCTACCACCGTTATTATGTTAGGCAGTTGAAGGCCAACTTCCAGAGGGCTCATCCGAACAAGAACTTATATGATTTAATGTGGATGGTTGCAACAGATCACCAAGAGTGTAAATTCAGGAGGCGAATGGAATTGATTAGACAGGAAGACCCAGAAGCCTATCGTTGGTTGATACGTCATGAGCTTGACAAGTGAACTTTGCATAAGGATGGTGGTAGAAGATGGAGAATTTTGACTACAAACGTGTCAGTGTCTTTCAATGGGTTGTTGAAGTCTGCACGTGAATTGCCTGTCACTGCCATGGTGCGGATGTCATTCAAGCAGATGGCGGACAGGTTTGTTGAAATATCCAGAGGCGCATCGTCATTGATGGAAATGGGTGTTGAATTTATACCACAAACGATGAAACGATTTGAGAAATATAGGAAGCGAGCATAGTGACATATATTTTTGTAGTATTGCAGCGAGCGAAATATTTTTGAAGTTCGCACTGGTCTACATCAAAACTGCGGTAATAATACCCACACCATCAATGAATCTAGAAGATTATGTTCGTGTGGGAAATGGTCGATCTATCACTTGCCATGCTCGTGCCATGAAGTACTTTCTATATACAGGTTTTGCGGTGATGGGGTACATTGATAAAGAATATAGTGTTGCTGCATACGTAAACACCTATAATGGCCACCTCCAACCAGTGGGTGCTGAGCATTATTGGCCACCGGAACTATTTAAAATATTGTGTAATAAGGATTATGTGCGTCAACGACAAGTTCAAAAAAGAATGTGGATACGAAACCTAATGGATGTTGGTGATACCGTTTATGCGCGTAAATGTGGCATATGTTCCCAAACAGGATACGATCGCTGTAAATGTACTTCAGTTGGTTTGGGAAGCAGTGGTAATTCAGCTCCCAATGGCAGTTCATCCAATGTGCCTAATTATCAAGGATAAACTTAGTGTTTTATTGCAGTACTTTTGTTGTACTAAGTGTCTATAAAGGTTCAGTTTGCAATATTTCTGAAATAAAATTATGTTTCCTATAGGGTTAAATCTAATTGACATTTAGCAGATTCAATACAACAATTTAAAATATTCCTCAAAAATAAATAACGTTTTTCATTCGCCATTATCGTCACCGTCTAGCACTATTTCATTGTCATCGTTTTCATCTTCTTCGTCAACATCTTGTACGCATTCTTCCGGACCGAGGGCATCGTAATCTAGGCCCCAGTTGACACACATTTCTCGTATTTCATTGCTATCATCAATAAGACTACTTGCTTGATTTCTATAGCAATATAGGACTCCTACGTCCAACGTCTGCGGTAGAAAGTTAGGTAGTCCCTCCAACTCGACAACTGTTGGAAAAACAAGATAATCAATGTCTCTATGCAATTTTTTATTTTCTAATAAATTCCAATACTGATCCTCCATTCCTTATAGGTAGTTAAGATCATCCAGTGCATGATGAACGACTAGTGCCTTTTCCATCTCTAAAATCTCCTTAATCAAATGCCG
Source organism: Nicotiana otophora (assembly GCA_000715115.1). Classification (NCBI taxonomy): domain Eukaryota; kingdom Viridiplantae; phylum Streptophyta; class Magnoliopsida; order Solanales; family Solanaceae; genus Nicotiana; species Nicotiana otophora. The sequence continues at coordinate 33,727 of AWOL01S0126052.1, read as the reverse complement.
AATCACTTCTGGTTCATCTTTGTGTGTGTTTGTTTGGAAGGTTGCAGACAGTGCTTGTAGGACAACTAGCCCATGCAAGTGGCATAATACTTCATAATCACACCTTTTTGAGTAAAGGGGAACCCATTGTAGTTTTTTGCCTAAATTCGCATACCTTCAGACTTTGTAGAATGAGCTTCGCCCTCAATAACGTGCCCTACAACTTTGAGATCAATGTGTATGTTGATAGGCTTATTTTTCAAGGGACATAGAACACCATACCACTTGTAATCGGTATAGCAACCTAGCATATTTTTTTAAGGTAGGGATAGATTGTGTTATGACGTATTCCATGTGGATATGTTGAACTACCTTCACCTTTTTGCCTCTTCTTAAACCACTTATTAAATGTTAGTGGCATTTCTTAAATGGATGTTGTAATGGTTCTTGAAATGGTTTTTGAATACTGGAATGTTGGTTCAACTTAAGAAGAAGTAAACTGCACGAACTTGTATGTTAAACGTAGCGCATCAGCAATATATGTTATGTGTATTGTCATGTCGACCTGAAAAAGCTGTTGACCTAAAAAGCTGCACCCACTTGTACCCTAAAGAATCATTAGCATGTGAAACGTAGCGCATCACCAATATGTGTTATGTATATTGTCATGTAGACTTGAAAAAGATATCGACCTGAAAAGCTGCACCCACTTGTACCCTAAAGAATCATTAACACGCGAAACATAGCGCATCATCAATATGAGTTATATGTATTGTCATGCCGACCTGAAAAAGCTGTCGACCTGAAAAGCTGTACCCACTTGTACCCTAAAGAATCATTAGCACGCGAAAGAATCATTAGCACGTGATATGTAGGGCATCACCAATATGCGTTATGTAACCTAAAATCACTTTTAGCTGCCTATAAAAACCCCACGCATTTTGCATTATTATTTGCATTGTAACCAAACGAAGAAAACAACTTTTCATTAATTTTTCATTTTCGAGCATTACGACATGTCTAGACGCAATAATTTACTAAGGTGTTACTGTGAAAAACGTGCGATTTTGAAGCCATGTTGATCAAATTGCAATCTAGGTTGTAGACGTTGGATGTGTAAATAAGTTGTAAGTTATTATTATTGAAAGTTATGTTTGTTAATAGTTTTTATATAACATGTTAGTTAATAGTCTTTTGTTATCATCCCCATTGGTAGGATGAAAATAAATGTGGTTTTGAAGAATGGTATGATGAACCCATTAACCAGGAATACTATAAATCATATTTTCTAAACATCTGGACTCTGACCGGTGAGTACGAACTCCAGATCTTGAAACTGCAAGAACAACTTGCGGCCGTGAAGGAGAAACTGAAAGAGGCAGAAGAAAAAAATAATCGGTTGGAAGAAAAATTTAAGTGGCTGAAGCATAGAATAATGAGCGATAGTGACTAAACAAACACATGGATGCATTAAGTGTAGTTTTTTATTTTTATGTTGTACGAGTTATGTATTATCTTTAATTTCTAACAAATTTAAATTTATGTTAAGCTGTCTTATTTTTTTATGTTCTAGTGTTAAACTAATAAATAACCCCAAAAATAAAAACATATGCGCAAATTATGTAAAACATTAATTTTTCTATTATATATTTAATGTCATATATACAACTCATAATACATATCAATAAGTCCCACAACCTGTATGCTTTAAAGCATTGGCTAGCCTGAGGCACATTCCATCTTGCCCGGCTACGCTATCGGGATCATCCTCATCACGTCGCCTTTTTATCGGAGGATGCGCTGCAGCATGATCGTTAGTAAGGCTGGCAGGCTCGGTAAAAGCGGTCGTTGGGCCATCAGTAACCTACAAAATAATAAGATATTTTAGTATATGAAATATAGAATACTAACGTACGTGTTAGCAAAAAATATCAATGGTCATACCGTGGTCTCAGCGGGATCCTGAATAAGATCATCATTCTCCGGCAAGCGAGTATCGCACAATGTGGTCTCCATGACGGGTGTTGACGAAATCTTTTAAAAAATATAAACACTTTAGATATTACTGACTACTCTATAAGGTAAAAACAAATTGAAATAATAGTAATACAAACACACCTGCGCCTGAGTATCCACACAATGCTCTGTAAGAACATCGAGGTGCACTGGAGTAGATGAAGGTTGTGATGTCTCGCCCTGATGTGATGTATCCCTATTTGTGCCTGAAAGATCCTCAGCAGCCCTTGGTGATGAGCCATAACTCAGTCGTCGCCCACTATGCACCTCTCGTATCAGACGATCTGCAGCAACCCTCGATGGCTCTGGATGATCAGGAAAATACTGATCCCATTCATGCTGCGTAATGGCCGTGCTCGCGATCAACGCTGGAGCTGATAGGGTCAACTGTGAAGTCCCTGGTGACAGTTGAATGCTGAGTGACGGCATATAATGAGGAGCATCGTGTGGCTCAGGGTAGTCACCCGGCTGATCATCTCTAATATCCTCCATAGGTGCCTCGACGCCCCCTTGATGGGGACCCTGTCCTCGCCGACCACCATGACCACGTGGGCCACCCCTCCTTCTTTGGCCATCCTCTCCACGTCTACCACGTTCAGGGGTCACTGGTGGCCCATGATGGTACTCCTCGAGTGGCACATAAGCAACCTTGTATCCTAAGCGCCCATCCTCTCGGGCATGTCTCAATGTGTCAGCAGCAAGATTAGTAACCCGATGACCAAGCCCGTGCACAACTTCCGTTCTCACGCCTGTATGCTGTAGCATCTCCAGTCCCAACTTGTAGAACGTGTGTAAGCCAATAGCCAGCATAGCATATAAAATATTAATTAAGGAATGATGTTAAAGTAATGTAACATTATAAGTAAGTATAACAAATAACATACCAGTGCCTCATGCCTCCCGGCATATGAAACGTGCCGACCAACAACACGATGAACAAGATTCCCTATAAGAAGTTGAGTAACACTATGATACCAACCCATATACTCATGATCGCCATCCAAACGGCCAGGTGGAGGGTGTGGCAGAATTAGGCCATACCTCTGGTCCCAATCCTCTATTTGGACCTCTAGCCAGGCCAAGTATGTCTGGTCGACCTTGCGGCTATCATTCCGCTGGTAATGTGTGGAATGCCAAGTGGGCAAAATAGGTACAAGCTGGGGTCGACCAAACTGTCGAAGGACTCACTCGGTGGCATGATTCTCTACTATATCGAGACATATAAGTGGAACGAAAGAGCTCCACATAGCTCGATCGCGGGGGCAATAATCTAGATATCCAGCTATGGGTGCGTCACTGTATGGCCTCTATATGAACTATTTATTAAAACACAATAATCGTGAGTAAACGCAACACATATAAAGCCAGACCAAGTAAACTTAAGTATATATGTACCTGAGTGCCTTCAAGTAAATCCAACAAATCCTTGTAATAAGGGAGATGATGTCGAGCCTCGGCCTTGCAGGCGTGACCTCGCATATCTACCCACCTCCTAGCTAGTGAGAGAAACGATGGAGGTGGTGCATCCGGAGCTATCAGTGGCAGAGGTGATTGGAACTGCAGGAACTGCTCCCAGGCCCAAACCTAATATAGATTGTAGACGTAAAATTTAAGGCATTTTTTACTATGTATATTTTAATCATGAAAAGAATTGACTATATTTTCACCTGCAACATCGGTATAAAACTGGCAACGTCTCTCATGGTGCCCATGCATGCCCGACACATCTGCCTATACAAGTAAGCTAGAACAGCTCCACCCCAGCTATAACCAGGTAAATCATCTAGCAGCTCTAGATGATGTAGAAATCGCAAGCTGACTAGGTTTTTCGAAGTGTTCAGGAATAATATACCACCAAACATCATCAACAACAACAGCCTCGTCTACCGGTCGATATCCTTTGGCGGTGAGTCATCAGTAATCTCCGCGTGCAGCGCCATCAGATGCTGCCTAAAGGGCATCAGCTGTAATCGACTAGCCCCACTCAATGCAGTCGGCTCCACAGGCTGGAAACCGGTGAGCCTCTACAACACATGAAGGTAGTCCTCTCCCGTATAGTCTCTAAGAGCATGCGGGTAAGCTACATGTATACCATCAATGGGCAACCCGAAAAGAACTTCCACGTCCTCTAACGTGATGGTATCATAGCCGTGATCAGCGCCCAGTCGAACTGCAACTGGTCGATCTCTATAATCCTGTAAAACCCCGTCCACTGAAGGCGTCTAACTGTACGGGGATGCAGTAGGTGGTCCCTATTGAACTCCCATAGATTATCTATACGTCTGGGGTGAAAGGTATGGGATAGACATTGCCCATCTCAGATATGTGAAGGTCTGGGATAGACACCAGTAGATCTCGAGACGCAGGTCCGGGATGTATATGGGGAAGCTCCATGACGATGTCTATAAATTGAACAATATTAATCTAACGACCCAGCCGGTCGTTTCGGGAGTTATAGTCCCGTTTTGCCCATTGTTGTTCCCTTTATGCTCTTAATATATATTATTATATACCAAGTTAGTTGGTTCGGGTCCGGAGTGGTTTCAGAGTGGAATGAGACATTTAGTCTCTTATTTAGAACCTTAAGTTGGAAAAGTCAACTGGATGTTGACTTATGTGTAAACAATCTCAGAATTTAATTCTAATGGTTCTGTTATCTCCGTAAGGTGATTTTGGACTTAGGCGCACGTCCGGAATGAAATTTGGAGGTTCGTGGTAGAATTAGACTTGATTTGGCAAAATTAGAAATTTGGCGATTTTCGGTCGGCAGTGAAAAATTTGATATCGGGGTCAGAATGGAATTTCGGAAGTTGGAGTAAGTTTGTAGTGTCATTTGTGACGTGTGTGCAAAATTTGAGGTCATTCGGACGGGGTTTGGTTGGTTTCGGCATCGGTTGCTGAATTTGAAAATTTAGAAGTTCTTAGGTTTGAATCCGAGGGTAATTTGGTGTTTTGATGTTGTTTTGAGTGATTCTAAGGTTCGACTAAGTTTGTATTATAATATATGACTTATTGGTATTTCTGGTTGAGGCCCCGAGGGCGTCGGGGGGATTTCGGGTGGTTAACGGATTTGTCGAAGTTGAAAAATGCAGCTGAAGCTGCTGCTACTGATATTTCCGTACCTTCGGAAAGGGAGTCGCAGGTGCGGGGCTGCTGGTGCACATGGGGGTTCGCAGGTGCGGGAAGTGCTGGTCTAGGCAGGATGCGCAGTTGCGAGAAGGCTATCGCATCTGCGAGCCCGCAGGTGCGAGACCTGGGGTGCAGATGCGGAAAGAAGGAAGAAGGCTAGCTTCGCAGATGCGGCGTGTCACGCGCAGGTGCGATAGGTTGGACGCAGATGCGGAACCTGGGCTCATAAGTGAGTTCCGCACCTGCGACGTATTTTTCCGCAGGTGCGGTTGCGCAGAAGCAAGAAATGGTCCGCAGGTGCAAAAAAGCCTGGGCAGAAACCATAAATAGAACCCTTCGCGAATTTGGTTCATTTCCACCATTTTCAAGTCGGTTTTTAGAGTTATTTGAGTGATGTTTGAAAGGTGATTCAAGGTCTATCAGTGAGATAAGTTTCTTGAGCCCTAATACTCGTATATATGGTGATTTCCCATTGTTTAATCATGTAATTAATGAAAATGAGGGGTTAGGGTTTGGAATGTTTGGAGAATAATTTAAGGATTTGAAGGACCAAACGATGTCGGATTTTGATGAATTTGGTATGGTTAGACTCGTGCATGAATGCGCTTTCTAGTTTTGTAAAGTTTGTCAGATTTTGAGACGTGGGCCCGGGGATCGGGTTTTGAGCCAATTTTGGAGTTTTGGTCTAAATTGGTAGTTTTTCTAGTGGAATTCATTCCATTAGCGTATATTTATGGTATTGTACTGATTGTGAATAGATTTGGAGCATTTGGAGGCCGAGTCCAGAGGCAAGAGCATTTCGGGGTAGAGATTTGACTGGTTTGAGGTAAGTAACGATTGTAAATCTAATCCTGAGGGTATGAAACCTAAGATTTCGTATCATTTTACTATTTTGAAGTGTCGCACATGCTAGGTGACGGGTGTGTGGGCATGCACTGTTGGGGATTGTGACTTGGTCCGTCCCGTAGCAACTGTAAAGTTGGATATTTTGTTGAAACTATATGATACTTATATGTTTTAGAAAGAGTTTCTGTAAATTGGGCTGAATGCCATATTTTGGGGCCTTGTGCTAGTGCTGTTTGGACCCTTAGGGACCTTTTCTTACTATCCTCTCACTGTGTTCGATTGAAAATCTATACTCAATCATGGTTATACTTGTTTACTGCATAACTCAGTTGTATGACTCTATTTTGATGCATATAAATGTTGTTTTGGGCCGAATGCCCTGTTTTTATTGAAATTCACTAGTGGCTTGAGAGGTTTATGCCTGAGTGAGACCGATGACCTGATTTGTGAGGATATTTATGGGATAAGGTGCACACCGCATCATGTTCGATATAGGCCGATGGCCTGA
>AWOL01S0126036.1:0-10599 GCA_000715115.1 Nicotiana otophora | reverse complement strand
GCCAAAGGCATGATTTGAGATCAAACCTAGAAAAATATTTTGCTTTGGTAAGTTGGGAGAAAATGATGAGCTTATTTGGTGTGGGAATGTTGTCATAAAAGAAATTGATTGAGTAGCTGGTAATTAATTACCAATCTCAATTCACCTCTTGTTTGCTCAGCCCTTTTGTTGACATAAAATACTCTGCACGCCCATTGTGAATTTGATGGATCGATGAGATCAAAATCCACTAGCTCCTGACACTCTTTTTTTGCAAGCTGAATGTGGTCGGGATTCATACCAAAGTGACTTGCCTTTGTAGAATTGATATTCTTATTCTTCTTTGAAGCGAGCTTGATGAAGAACTTTTCATTTTTCCATACAAGATTGTCACATTTGGTTAAGAATTCAGTGTGAGATTCTACACAGGTGTGTTGTGATTTATGAATGCTATCACATTGACTTTGATCTGGAGTTTGTCCTGCAAAAGCATATAAATGTCAAAATCAATAACCAAATCCTTACTTGGGACATTAGACCTAATCAATTTTGTCTTGTACTTCAGTCCTGGGAAGAATTCAATGGTGATCGAGTGCTTCGTAATGACGGTTGTGGTCAGAAATCCATTAGAGGCGGTGTCAAAATTCTTGAAGTACGACACCTAATACTCATCTGGAACGGCTGTAGGATAATGTGTGAGGAGTATGCTCCTGTGTCAAATAAAAGTTCAGACATGCGTTGGTTTGTCCCACTTGGTTGCATAGACTTTGAATTCTACTTGCGGGGATCACGGTGATGTTGTGGATCTCTTCTCATGTGTCGGTTTGTCCCACTTGGATGCGTAGACTTTGATTTCTGCTTGCGAGATGACCATGATGATATGGATCTCTTCTTTCACCTTTGCCTTTAGTTATTAAATTTAGTACTGATCATCACCTTTGCCCACGCTCATCTTCAAATGAGAAAACAAATTCAAAATAGTTATCATCACTAAGAGAATTTTAATAGTCTGTTTGGACTGTGGGCAGTTTCGCGCAAAATTTCCTATTTTGTTACAAATAAACCGTTCTCTATTTCTCCTTGCACTGCCCGACCTTCTCCTTCTCAAGTATTGTATTTTCCTTCTGAACCTACNATCTGATATGATAGAAACCGGGACCCAATAAAGTCGAACTATTTCCTTAATATACAACATAGCATATGCTTCAGCTGAGAAAGTAGTTTTGGCGGAAAGAAAGTGAGCTGACGTGGTGAGTCGATCCATGATAATCTAGATTTAATAAAATCCTTGACGTGATCATGATAATCCGGTAATGAAATCTATGTTGATCGCTTCCTATTTCTAGGTCACAGTTTCCATGTATCGCAACAGCCCTCCCAAATTTTGATGTTCAATCTTAACTTGTTGGAAATTTGGACACGAGTGACGTACCCAGGGATGTACCTCTTCATGTTGTTCAACCAGTATAACTGTCTAAGATCGTGAAACATATCGGTTGACACCGGATGAATAGAATATCGGGGTTAGTTAATCTATGTCATGATCTTCTCTCGAAGTCATCCGAAATTAGGTACACATAGCCGGTCCTTGTATCTAAGGGCCCCGTCCTTGGATAGCCTGAATGCTTTTTGCTTTTGAAAGGGGATGCTTCCTCTTATTTTCAACAAGGCTGGATCTTTAAATTTTCTCACCTTTACTTCGGCCACTGACAAGGACTCGGCAGCATTCAGAATTGTGATTCCTCTGTTACCTCTGTCAAGCAATTGTACACTTATTCATCTCCAATTTCTGCTCTTCCAATTAACGCAGGATGCCCATAGACATCCGACTTAATGCATCATCCAACATGTTTGCCTTCCAGGGGTGGTATAGAATATCAACATCATACTCCTTTAATACATCGAGTCACTTTCATTGCCTTAAATTTGACTCTTTTTGCTTGAATATGCACTGCAAGCTCTTGTGATCGGTGAATATGTTAACATGACCTCCGTATAGATAGTGACACCATGTCTTCAAAGAGAAAATGACAACTACTAGCTCCAAGTCACGGGTTAGATAATTTTGCTCATGTTTCATCAGTTGCCTTTAATATTTTTATCATGCCTTTTGAAACAAAGATGGAGCTTTTTTTAACTAAAAGGCATGACTTTCCACTGAAAATGGTGACCAGGAATGCAAAAACTAGTTTTTCCCGGTCATTCGGGTGGATTGACAATGCCAAAGGCATGATTTGAGATCAAACCTAGAAAAATATTTTGCTTTGGTAAGTTGGGAGAAAATGATGAGCTTATTTGGTGTGGGAATGTTGTCATAAAAGAAATTGATTGAGTAGCTGGTAATTAATTACCAATCTCAATTCACCTCTTGTTTGCTCAGCCCTTTTGTTGACATAAAATACTCTGCACGCCCATTGTGAATTTGATGGATCGATGAGATCAAAATCCACTAGCTCCTGACACTCTTTTTTTGCAAGCTGAATGTGGTCGGGATTCATACCAAAGTGACTTGCCTTTGTAGAATTGATATTCTTATTCTTCTTTGAAGCGAGCTTGATGAAGAACTTTTCATTTTTCCATACAAGATTGTCACATTTGGTTAAGAATTCAGTGTGAGATTCTACACAGGTGTGTTGTGATTTATGAATGCTATCACATTGACTTTGATCTGGAGTTTGTCCTGCAAAAGCATATAAATGTCAAAATCAATAACCAAATCCTTACTTGGGACATTAGACCTAATCAATTTTGTCTTGTACTTCAGTCCTGGGAAGAATTCAATGGTGATCGAGTGCTTCGTAATGACGGTTGTGGTCAGAAATCCATTAGAGGCGGTGTCAAAATTCTTGAAGTACGACACCTAATACTCATCTGGAACGGCTGTAGGATAATGTGTGAGGAGTATGCTCCTGTGTCAAATAAAAGTTCAGACATGCGTTGGTTTGTCCCACTTGGTTGCATAGACTTTGAATTCTACTTGCGGGGATCACGGTGATGTTGTGGATCTCTTCTCATGTGTCGGTTTGTCCCACTTGGATGCGTAGACTTTGATTTCTGCTTGCGAGATGACCATGATGATATGGATCTCTTCTTTCACCTTTGCCTTTAGTTATTAAATTTAGTACTGATCATCACCTTTGCCCACGCTCATCTTCAAATGAGAAAACAAATTCAAAATAGTTATCATCACTAAGAGAATTTTAATAGTCTGTTTGGACTGTGGGCAGTTTCGCGCAAAATTTCCTATTTTGTTACAAATAAACCGTTCTCTATTTCTCCTTGCACTGCCCGACCTTCTCCTTCTCAAGTATTGTATTTTCCTTCTGAACCTACACATGTCACCTGAGAAGTTAGGCAACCCAAATCTTTTGAACTTTTTCCTTGGCGCCTGGCATGAGCAATATTTCTTTCCTGTGATTAAAATCTGACCTAACGCAAGCTCTATCAAGTGCTAGATCATTCTTCATTATCTGTTTTGTTGTGGCAGAATCATATCTCCATTCTAGAATAGGCTTATCAGTCATCCCATATTGACCATCGTCAACTTCGAAGACATCTGGCTCACTGGGCTGATTCATGATAATAGAAGGAAGTTCTTCTTCTAAAGATTCTTGGCAGGAATCAGTACTTACGTCTGAAATATCATCATGTACTACCCTTATTTGATTACATAGTACAACTGGTGTAAAACTCTTATTTGGCGAATAGACAAAACATAAAAGTATGATCAAAAACAAATTGCATGGCCTTATATTTTAGAATTGGTTTGGACAAGACATGGATGATGGCAAAGTGACCCATGAATAGTATTTGCATGGCATTGGTTTTGCGTAAATTTATTGCTTGACATTGATGATTTTTCTTTGATGACATAAGGGGCCCTTGAATAGTATTTGGATGGCATAGAACTTGGGGAAATTTATGGCTTGACATGGGTAGGCAGATTAATCAATATACTTGGATTATATGGTAACTTTTGGTGGGTTAAAGTGTCTAAAAAGTGAAAAACTTGTGTAGATTTTTTTGTCTTTTCGTAGTAATTTCTTGTGGGGTAGATTGGTAAAAAGGATAAAAAAGGTGTGCATACTTTTATTTCTTCAAATGGGTACTTACCTAGGTGGTTAAGAGGTTAACATTATTTTAGACACTTGTGCAGTTTTTAGTTTAGGTAAAAGGGGGATTTGTGAAGGGATGTTGGCTAAAACGTTTTATGCAAATTATTTCTTGGCTCATGATTATGCATTATGCTTGTATTGTAACCCTTCTAGCCTCCACTTTTCAACTCTTGTGAAATATCTCTTTGCGTGCAAATGATTTTCTTCTATATTTCCTGTTCTTTTAACTTTCTTCTTTAGCGACGAAGTACCAATATTCCCCATTTAAATTGATCTTAGCAAATTCTAGGGGATAAATGTCATAAGTGTCTGGTGAGTCTTCAAGCTTTTCGTTTTATCTAATAAGTGATGTCTTAAAATTTTTCCAATGGAGATGGGTGGATAAATAATTCAAACTTCCTTCCTCTCCTGGCCATATCTCCTCCCGAAGGCTCTTATTTTGCTAAAGAATGAGCCTATGAGCTCGAGCGTGCTCTTTTCCATTGCTATGACTGTGACTGGATAATAAAACAAAAAGGACATCATATTCATCACCTTTATAGTTCTTTTGATAACACTAAATGGCGTGTGGAGCATAAATATTTTGACTCCACAAGAATGAAATTGATGAACCTAATTGGAAAGGTTCGAGATTGTCAAAGTCTCGAAAATCACGGCACTTGAATTCTATGAGATTGTGGTATTGATTGTAGAGATACCAAGTGAACCATAAGAGATCCTTTGGAAACTTCTTGGCCTACGCTATGAACACATGGCAGAGTGAATATTCCAGATTATCACCAAAGGGTGCTAGTATGGAACCTACTTAGTTTCAAAAAACGTGGAGTTCATAAAAACATTTAGCCCTAGTAAGATGGACGGATCAATAGGATCTGAAAAATCAAACAACTCCAACGGGTGATGTAATGATGGAGAACCTGGGCGTGGCTCATGTGAGAACATGAACATTTGAACTGCTGATTTATTCATCTTCATGTGCTTTTGTTGCAGAAACCTTTAGAAAAAATCACCTTGCCTTCAAAGGAAATCAATAAAAATATTAACTTTCCCTTTAATGTGCTTGGGCTAAAACTTGTACGGAGAAACCATTGAGCCCATCCGAGAATTTGCTAATTCAGAATGACCTTTGGATTCAACTGGATCATCCCCGGAAAAGCCTTCATATCCATCTCTATATGAAATTGTGAGTGAATTAGAAAAAAATTAAACATTTTAATCCCATTTTTCAGTGTTATAATCTCCTTGAAAGTGGAATAATAGTATTGTTCGGCATCCTTTAATCTTCCACTGGCGTAACCACATATTTTTCTCTGACCATTTTCTTCCTCAAACAAATGCGCTCCAAAATTAATTACTGGCATCTGTCTGGACTATTTTCTTTCCATTGGAGGGAATGTGCAAAGATTTGACAATTCGGGATATCTCTTTTATTTTTTTCACAGCATCATTTTGTTCCTTACCCCATGGCTGGGCATTTTTCTTCAACATTTTTAGGAGAGGAGAAATATATGTAAAAATATTAGGAATAAAATCTCTCACATAATTTATTATTCCCAAAAACTACTAGATTTGCGTTGTTGTGAACCCAGTATCGGGTAACTTGAGAAGTTACTCAGGAATATGAGGACCTGGGTATATTTTCCATGGGAAAATGCATGCCCAAAAAATCAAACTTCTTTTTTCCAAAAATTATTTTTTGGCTGAAAGAAAGATGTTATATTTCCCACTAAAGATGCAAAATGATTGAAAAAATTTATGTGCTCTTCCCAAGTATCACTGAATAGTAAAATATTATTAATATAAACAAGTGATGCATGGATGAGGGTAAAGGGACCGATGAATAGTATTTTCATGCCATTGGATTTTGGTAAATTTATGACTTGACATTGATGACTTTTCTCTGATGACATGACGGACCCTTGAATAGTATTTGCATGGCATAGAACTTGGGAAATTGCATGGCTTGAAATGGGTAGGAAACTTTATTGATATATATTTGTATTTTAATGGTAACTTTTGGTGGTTTAAAGTGGCTACAAAGTGAAAAACTTATGTAGATTGTTTGTTTTTCCATGGTAATTTCTTGTGGGGTAGAGTGGTGAAAAGGATAAATAAGGTGTGCAAAATTGTTTTTCTTCAAATGGGTACTTACCTAGGGGCTTAAGAGTTGAAAATTGTGATACTTGGGCAGTTTTATAGATTAGGAAAAATGGGAATTATGGACGGGAATTTGGCTAAAAAGGTTTAGAAAACTTATGCAAATTATTTCTTGACTCGTGATTATGCATTATACTTGTCCTTTAACCCTTCTATCCTTCGCTTTTCGGCACTTGTGAAATATTTCTTTGCATTCAGATGATTTTCTTAAATAATTCCCACTATTTTACCTTTCTCCTTCTGCGACGAAGTACCGATATCCTCATTTAAATTTATCTTAGAAATTTCTATTGGTGAGTCTTCAAGACTTTCCTTGTATCCCTTAAGTGATATCTTAACATTTTTCCAATGGGGGTGAGTGGAAGAATAATTTGAACTTCCTTCCTCTCCCGGTCATGTCTTCTCTGGATGACACTTATTTTGCTAAAAATGATCCTCTAAGCTTCGACGTACTCCCTTTTCATTGCTCGGATTGTAACCGGATAATGAAACCAAAAGGACACCGTAGGCATCACCTTTATAGTTCATTTGATCACACTAAATGGTCTGTGGAACATAAATATTTTGATTCCACGAGAATTAAAATGATGAACCCAATATCTTTGAGATTTGAACCACAATACAAATATTTTTAGGAAAGGTTCAAGAGTATCAAAGTTTCGAAAATCACGGCACTTGAATTCCATGAGAATGTGGTATTGATGGTAGAGATACAAAAAGAACCATAAGAGCTCTTGCTGAAAATTCTTGGCCTACTCTATGAATACATGGCATAGTGAAATTCCGGATTAATACCAAAAGGTGCTAGTATGGAACCGCCTTAGTTTCAAAAATTTTGGAGTTCATAAAAACTCTCCGCCCTAATAAGATGGACGGATCAATAAGATCTGAAAAATCACACAACTACGGTGGGTGATGTAATGATGGAGAACCTGGGCGTGGCTCATGTGAGAACAAGAACATTTGAATTGCTGATTTATTCTTCTTCATATGCTTTTGTTGTAGAAAACTTTTGGCAAATTCACCTTCCTCTCACGACCCGAAATTTCCACCTTCAAGACCGTGATAGCGCCTAACATTTCACTTGCTAAGTAAGCGATCATTAAAATAATCTTAACCAATTTTAAATAAATTAAATTTAATAGAAGTCAATTACTGAAATAAAGTGCGGAAGACCATAACTACAGAATCATCACAATACATCCCCGAATCTGGTGTCACAAGTGCACGAGCTACTAGAATGATACAAATAAAGGTCTAAATAAAATTCAAGCTATTTGAAAGATAATACACAACTAAGATAAGATAGAAGGGTACTTCAGAATTGCGAACGTAGTGCAGTTATACCTCAAGTCTCCTCTGCGTAGCTGAATCCGAGCAAGTGTATGGTACGCCGTTGGGATCAACTCCAAAATCTGCACAAGAAGTGCAGAGTGTAGTACGAGTACAACTGACCCCATATGCTCCGTAAATGTCGAGCCTAACCTCGACGAAGTAGTGACAAGGTTATGACAAGACACGTACGTAAACAACCTGTATAGGTATATACAAATACAAAGCAACAATAGTACAATAAATAACAATTTATAAATTGGGAGGGGACTTGCGAAGGGGAATGATATAATAATTTCAGCAGGAGAAGTATCACTTAGCAGCTAATTAATTAATCAACAATAAAATGAGCAACTAATAATATGTACATGGCACGACACCACCCTTCATTCTTTTACTTACATTCCTCCCATAAACTGAAAAATAAATAATAATAATTGGCGCGGCATCACCATTCGTGCTTTAACTCTCTTTTGGCACGACATCAAATAGGGTTTGAACACCTGGTTCATCTAATCCATAAATGCTGCTAGGGCATTTGTCAGCCCAAATAACATCACTAGGAATTCTAATGTCCATACCGAGTCCGAAAAGCTGTCTTAGGGACACCGGATGCCCTAATATTCAACTGATGGTAACCAAACCTCAAATCAATATTTGACAACACCCTGGCTGTGAACTGCCCGATGCCCAAGGGCAAAATCTAGCAATGTGCCTCAGATCACCACAAGTATAACATGTCCTCCGCAATATTCATTACTGACATCTGTCTGCAATATTTTATTTTCATATGAGGAAATGTTCAAAGATTCTGACACTTTGAGACATCTCTTTTATTTTTTCTCACTGCATCGTTTTGATCCTTGCCCCATGGCTGGGCATTTTGCTTCAAAATATTTGTGAGAGGAGAAATATATGTATAAAAATAGGAATAAAATCTCTCACTTAATTTATTATTCCCAAACACTGTTGTATTTACTTCGTTGTGAACCCGATATCGGGGAACTTGAGATGTTCTATGGAAATATGAGGACCTGAGGTGTGTTCTCCATGGGAATAATTCATGCCCAAAAAATCAATCTCTTTTTTTGCAAAAACCATTTTTTTAGCTGAAAGGATGATGCCATTTTTTCGCATTAAAGATGCAAAATGATTGAGCAAATTTATATGCTCCTCCCAAGTATCACTGAATAGTAAAATATCATAAATATAAAGAAATTATGTGTGAATGATGGACTAAGATAGTTTCATCATGGACTTTTGAAACAAAGACGGGGCAGTTTTTAAACTGAAAGGCATGACTTTCCACTGAAAATGATCATCGAGAATACAAAAAACAATTTTTCCCTATCATCCGAGTGGATTCCCAATTACCAAAAGCCTGAATTGAGATCAAACATAGAATAATATTTTTTTTAGACAAGTTGGGACAAAAGGATGGGCTTATTAGGGATGGAAAACTTGTCATCGAAAAGAAACTGATTGAGTGGCTGGTAATTAGTTGCCAATCTTAATTTACCTCTTGTTTGTTCGTCTTTTTATTAACATAAAATGCTTAGCACGCCCATTGTAAATTTGAGGGCATAATGAGATCAAAATCCACTAGCTCCCGATACTCCTCTTTTGCATGCTGAAGGTGGTTTATATTCATACCAGAGTGACTTGCCAGTGTAGGATTGATATTATCATTTTTCTTCAAAGGTAGCTTATTGAAGAACTCTTCCTTTTTTCATAATGATTTTCACATTCTGTTAAAAATTCAATGTGAGATTCTACACTAAAGTGTTGTGTGATTTGTGCTTCGATTTCCCTAACTTGATCTTCTTTTGTGAGTTGGATCAATCTCAGGACTACACAATATGACTTGAATTGCTTTTTGAATGCTATCACATTGTCTTTGATATGGTGTTTGTCATGCATAACCCTGTAAATATAAAAACCAATAATCAAATCCATACCTGGGACATGTGACTCAATCAATTTGCTCATGTACTTCAATCCTAGGAAGAATTCAATGGTGATCGGGTGCTTGGTAATGACAGTTTCGGACAGAATTCCATTTCATTTTATGTTAAAATTCTTGAAGTACGTCACCCAATACTCATATTGCAAGACCGCATGATTAATGAGTAAGGAGGCTGCTTCCGAGTCAAAGAAAGCTATGTCATATGTTTGTTTGTCCCACATGGATGCATAGACATTGATTTCTGCTTGCGGGATCACCATGATGCTTTGGATCCCTTCTTTCACCTTTGGCTTTGGTTTTTAAATTTGGTAATGATCACTTCCATGTTCTTCATAAACATTGAGGGAAAAGAGAGTCTCTCCTGTGGGCTTATCTTCAAGTGAGAAAACTGATTCAAGATTGGCATCTTCACTGAAATGAATGCATGTGTAATCTATAATTTCATAGAGAAGTTTAATAGACTTGTTGGACTGCAGGTAGTATTGCGCAAAATGTCATATTTTATTTCAAATAAAACATGCTCTATTTCTCCTTTCATTTTCTGGCCTTCTCTTTCTGAAGTAATTATTATTCGAACCTGTCGCTTGAGAATTATGGCGACTTGAATCTTTTGAACTTCTTCCTTGGTGCCTGGCACGAGCAATCTTTCATTCCGATGATTAAATCTAACATGTGGCAAGATCTATCAAGTGTTGGATTATTCTTTATTATCTGTTTGGTTTCGGAGGAATCATATCTCCTTTCTAGAATGGGCTCATCAGTCCTCCCATCTTGATCATCGTCAACTTCGAAGACCTCTGGCTCCCTGTGCTACAAAAACAACAACAACAGTCCAGGATAATCCCACTAGTGGGGTCACGGGAGGGTAGTGTGTACGGAGAATTTACCCCTACCCTAGGTTAGAGAGGCAAATGAGAATGGGAAGATTCCCTGGGCTGGCTCCCTTGGCTGATTCATGAAAATGGGAAGTTCCTCTTTCGAAGAAATTTGTGAGGAATTAGTACTTACCTCAGAACTATCCTCTATTGGAACTTGTTGGATCGAATTATC
>AWOL01S0126014.1:0-36267 GCA_000715115.1 Nicotiana otophora | reverse complement strand
GGTACACTAGGTTAGTTGAGGCACCAGGCGCCAGTCTCGCTTCTAGGTCGGGGCGTGACAAAACCCTCCTTCCAAGAGCTATAAAATCGCCCAAGAGATGAAATAAATAAGCTAAATGGCTTAAGTCCCGCATTTAATAAGCTGTGCACAGGTCTCAAATATGCGAAGGTCGTAAATGCGACAAATCCATCACAAATGCGAACCTGGACTTCTACTACCAAGGTCGTAAATGCGACCAAGGAGTCGCAAATACGGACACTGTTGAGATCGCAAATGCAACCAAAGTGTCACAAATGTGACCAAGGAGTCACAAATGCGGACACTGTTGAAATCGCAAATGCGACCAAAGTGTCGCAAATGCGAACACTGCCCAGCTTAGGCTTCATCACAATTGCGAAGCCTTCCTCGCGAATACGAGGTTCGCAAATGCGAACAAATTCACGCAATTGCGGTCCTGCAACAGCTGCCAAGAAACACGAGAAAAACAAATATTTTTCTCATTCTCCCGAACGTCCGAAACTCACCCGATCCCTCGGGGCTCCACACCAAACACACACACAAGTCTAACAACATCATACAAACTCGCTCGGGCAATCGAAACACTGAAATAACATCAAAAACTACGAATTAGATGCCAAAAGGCATGGATTAACTCATGAACTCAAAAACATTTAAAAGTACTCCCGCGCGTCCGATTCCTATCAAATCAACTCGAAATGACGCCAAATTTTGTATGCAAGTCTTAAATGACATTACAGACCTATTCCAACTTCCGGAGTCAGAATTCGAATCCGATATCAAAATGTCCACCCTCGGCTAAACTTTTCAAAAACTTCAAATTTTTATTTTTCGCCAAATGACCCCGAAACGACCTATGGACCTCCAAATCCACTTCCGGACGCGCCCCTAAGTCCAGAATCGCCATACATAGCTATTTCCAGGCTCGAAATTCCCGATTCGAACATACATCCAAGTCTGAAATCATCATACGAATCTATTGGAACCGTCAAATCCCGATTCCAAGATCGTTTACTCAAAAATATTGACCGAAGTCAAAGTTAGCCTTTTAAGCCAACCTTACGGAACCAAGTGTTCCGATTTCAATCCGAACCCTTCTAAATCCTGAAGTAACTATCCCCGTAAGTCATAAAATAGTAAAAGTACGCACGAAAAGTCTTATTTAGGGGAACGGGATTTTAGAAAGCAAAACGACCAGTCGGGTCGTTATAAATAAATCCATAGATAAGAATATATGAGATGCCGAATACAGTGAACAAAACACTAAGGAAACTAAACAAATCTCAACAATTACTATAACCTTAATCAATCTTTTAATGGCTCTTCTGATACTAGATTCACTCCAAATATGATTAAATGAAGAAGAGAAAAGGAAATTGAACCTGCTAAGCCAAGACTATCTTTAACACCAATAGAATAATCACCAAATACAAGAAGCTTCAGTTGCTTCTTTCCCCAAGCCTTCCAATCCGAAAATTTCTTGTTATTTTTATTCCAACCTTAGTTTTTCTAACTTTTACCGGTTAATGCCGAAATGACCTACGGACCTCCAAATCAACATTTGGACACGCTCCTAAGACTAAAATCACTATACGGAACTATTAGAACCATGAAAACTATATTCCGGAGTCGTCTACACAAAAGTCACACTATGACCAACTCTTTCAACTTAAACTTTTATCTTAGGGACGATGTGTCCCATTTCACTCCGAAACCAAAATCAAACACCCCGGCAAGTTACATAACCAAAATATAGCATAGAAGAAGCAACAAATAGGGGATCAGGGCTAGCACTCTAAAAACGACCGGCCAGGTCGTTGCAATTAATTTGATTCATTAAAGAAATAATTTAAGTTTTGAAGGGTTTAAAAGTCGATTAACATTTAAATGATATTTTTGTCGTTCAACATTTAGTATAAAATATTCGTGCTTTTATAATAACTAGTCTCTATATATGTACTTTGCATATAAATCTTCAGTCAATTATTTACATAGAGGAGCAAAACATTAAACTTAAGGAAAATTATATACGAGAAATAAGTTTGTTTGAAGATATGATCCTTTTTAATAAGTTTGAACTATCTTCGGTCCATTATTTGTTTTTTAAAATAAATTTTATTTTCTACTATATGTTTCAATTTTTAAACAAATTTAATTAACCAAAAGAAGCAATTTTTGAAGTTATGGTCGTAACTCATTTAAACAATTCACCTCAATTTATACAATAAAAATTGAGTAATTACATATACGTATTTTAACCTCTAGAGTTTTCATAGAGCAATTTAAATAGAATAAGATTAAGATAAACTCAATCATAATAAATAACATCACATATTCAATAAAACTCAAAAACATTTGAAGACAAAAGAAAAAATAATAATACTCTATGTATAAAAGCCTATCAATATTTTTGCATCGATTCAAAAGAATAAAAATAAACACAAAACTTACACTTCATAGATAAATTAAAAAGCTATACTTTTGTCATATTAATATGTCTATGTATTGTCTTTTGACAAATAATAATCTCTTCTAGAACTCAGTATGTAAAACTTACATAAAGCAATATACATTCATAGGAATATATATACATATATATATATATATATATATAGTCATGTAAGTTTGAAGTTATAGCCAGTCAAAAATAAAATAAGGAGTAATTCAGAACAAAAACCAACCCAACATTCATTCAATAAAGAAGGAAGTACTTCGAAGTAAAAACATTATCAAATGTGCTTATTTAAACAACTCTTTGTCCTTAGTATGGCACCTATATTAGTTTCTTCCTCAAATCTAGGTCTTTTCTTTTCCTTCTGAATTTCTTGTTTACTTTTAAATACAATAAATATATTTTTCTTACCATTTCAAACTGTATTTGATGTCGATCTCTATATCTTGCTTGAAGAGAGTCAAGCACTATGATTTACCCTGGAACATGATTTTTTTACCATTATGCTCGTCTAGACCTATGAATTATGCAGTCTCCATCTTTTCCAGGCTAACCTCATAATTAATTGGAGTACTTTGATTTTCTTTAAATATGATAGGAGTACTAAATAAGACTTCTACTCATTAGAATAGGAGTTCGGAACTAAAATATTGTAAATTTTGACTCAAGAGATAAAAATAGGTAGAATAAAGTATTGATGACCATATTATGTATAACACATCTAAAATATGTGTTATACCTTAACGGCCAGTTACCCCGTCAAGATATAGCACATGTAATATATGTGATATACTCAGTATCGGCAGCCATAATAATTGACTGCATAACGCATCAATTATATGCGCTGTGTATATTGAGGCTAAACATTAGGGCTATTTTTGGTTGAACATTGGAACTATAATTTTGTATTTGATCTCTAATGCAGTAATAGTCGAATTGAGTGACTTGGAAACCTATTTGTATTGAGCAATTAAAAATGATGACTTTCCCAAAGAACAAATGATGACCTTCTTTCTAAAAAGCTGAGTATTAGCCTTATTTTTTATACTATCGACAAGTATGTTCCCTAGAAGATAAAGTAGACTACAACATTGAAAACTACATACCTACCTCAATCAATTTACACTTATATATTTATACTAATTCCTAATACAGATTCTTCCAGACAATAAAATAAGTCAAAAATTCACAAATACATGAATATACAAAAATTCACAGAGTTACATAGGCTAATTTCCAAGTTGAATTATTAATGATGCTGAAAAGATAACTCATAGACCATGTTTTATATGATTTTCTTGAAATAAAGGACATACCAGAGAAGATAAAGTAGACTATGGCATTGAAAACTACATACCTACTGTAACGACCCAACAGTTTAATTTGAGCTCTAGCGTATCGTTCGCTGGTTTGAGGCCTTGNGGATAGGAAAGATTACAACTAGAAAGTAAAGGCTGTCTTCGAGCAAGCTCTTAGCTTTCATCGTGAGTGAGAGAGGAATTGATGCAAGAGAATGCCCTGCTAGTCTTTACTTACACAGAAGAATAAGATGGATAGAATGGGATTTCAAGGCAAAATAGCCTATATAAGAGAAAGAGTTCCTCACTTGACTTCAAGCTGGGGAAGGCTAGTTCAAGAACTAGAAAGATCTCACTTCTGTTTACTCAGACGCCTCTTTCTTATCGAAGACTCTGGCAGCTGGAACTCATCGGCAGTGACTCTTACCACTGCAACCTAGGCACTCAGGCCTTGGAGCTGATCTGTCAGTGCTTCTTCGGAAGACTTTTCTTGGTCATCAATACGACCTGTTCTTAATAGAACGACTTTCATCCCTGCTCGATGGGTGGGGTTTCACTTTAGATATTATGACTTGTACGTGTGGTCGGAATTGAATTTCAGAAAATTAGGAGTTGATTTGGAAAGAAAATTCTAAATTCGGAAGCTTTAAGTTGGAAGAGTTGACCAAGGTTTGCCTTTTCGTTAAACAACTTCAAAATCGGAATTTGAAGGTTTCAATAAGTTTGTATGATGATTTAGGACATGGGCGTATGTTCCGATTGACTATCGGATGATCCGGGGGCATTTCGGCGCTTAATACGGAAAGTTGGCATTTTGAAGGTTCTAAAATTTTTTAAGTTTGATTTGAAGTGGATTTTGGTGTTATCGATATCCGTTTGAGGTTTCGAGCCATGGAATAGGTTCGTATCGTGATTTGTGACTTGTGCATAAAGTTTGGCGTCATTCCGGAATGTTTAAGTATGAATCGGATGCATTCGTCGAAGTTTGAATGTTTGGAAGTTTAAAGAAAGGTTTCGATCATCGATTCGTAGTTTTGATATTGTTTGGTGTGATTTGAGGCCTCGAACAGGTTCATGTTATGTTTTGAGACTGGTTTGTGTAATTAGACGGGGTCCAGGGGGCCTCAGGTGTGTTTCAGAGGTGTTTAGCTTGTGTTGTGCTCTTATTTGATGTTTTAGCGTCGTTTCTTTGGGCATAAAGGGCACTATATTGAGAAAAAGACCTTTTATTTGTGTTTGGATTGAACCATAGATCCGTATCGTAATTACAGAGCCATAGCAATAAGAATCGTCGAATTCCAATGTCGTATGAGAGAGTTATTCCCATTTCTGTGTCAGACAAAATTGTTGGTTTCTGGTGCGAAGCTTTGTTCTTCGTGAACGTGAGAGAGGTTTCATGAACGCGAAGAAGGATTTCTGGGCTGACCGGTGTAACGACCCGGCTGGTCGTTTTGAGTATTTCATTCCCGTTCTCCAATTTACTTCTTATCCTGTGTTCAATTATAAATATGTGACTTGTCGGAGAGGTTTCAGAATGAATTTGAAAAACTTAGTTCCAAGATTTAAAGCTTAAGTTGAAATAGTTGGTCAGATATTGACTTATGTGTTAATGAACCCGGAATAGAGTTTTGATGATTCCAATAGCTCCGTATGGTATTTTGGACTTAGGAGTGTATCCGAAAAATTATTTGGAAGCCCGTAGTTAAATTAGGATTGAAATGGCGAAAATAGGAAGTTTAAGTTTGGAAGTTTGACGGGGGAATTGATTTTTGATATCAGGGTCGGAATCTAGTTCTAAAATTTTACATAGGTCTGTTATGTCATTTATGACTTGTGTGCAAATTTTGAGGTCAATCGGACTTGATTTTATAGGTTTTGGCATCGAATGCAGAAATTAGAATTTCTTAGTTTCATTAAGCTTGAATTGGGGTATGACTCGTGTTTTTAGCATTGTTTGATATGATTTGAAGCTTCGACTAGGTTCGTATGATGTTTTGGGACTTATTGGTATATTTGGTTGAGGTCCCGGGTGCCTCGAATTAGTTTCGAATGGTTAACGGATCAAATTTGGACTTAAAACAATTGAAACTTGTTGCTGCCTACTGACGCAATCGCACCTGCAGAAGCGAGCTTGGCATCGCAGAAGCGTGAGGTCCGCAGAAGAGGCACATGCATCGCAGAAGCGGAAAAGGGGAAGGGACAACCTCGTCGCAGAAGCGGACGCGTCATCTCAGAAGCGAGTCCGCAGAAGCGGACTCCTTGTCCGCAGAAGCAAAAGAAGAACCGCAGATACGGTAAAACTTTCCGCAGAAGCGGAACCTCTGGACAATGTACAAAAACAAAGGGGTCAGAGATTTTCTCATTTTTGGACATTTCCAACACGGGTTGAGGCGATGTTTCACAGAGAATTCACGGGAAAAAGTTGAGGTAAGTCACTTGTGATCATTGTTAGTCAATATTATTGAATTATCATTGATTATTCTGACTAGATTACGTGTTTTTGAGGTGTAATTCGAGGATTTGGGCCTAGAGATTTTAAAATAAAAACTTAAGATTTGAAGGTCGAATTGATGTCGGAATTTGGTAAATTTTATATGGTTGGACTCGTGGTTGAAAGGGTGTTCATATTTTATAACTTTTGTCGGGTTCTGAGACGTGGGCCCCACTGGCAATTAATTCAAATTTTGTTGAAAAATTAGTATTTTCATATGGAATTAATTTATATAATTTATGTTGACTGAATAGAATTAATTATGACTAAATTCGAGGCGTTCGGAGGCCGATTCGCGAGGTAAAGGCATACTGGAATAAAGAATTACACGATTTGAGGTAAGTAACACTTCTAAACTTAGTTCTGAAGGTATGGACCCTGATTATATGTGTTATGTGATTTGTTTGGAGGTGACACACATGTTAGGTGACGGGCGTGTGGGTGTGTACCATAGAAATTG
This sequence comes from Nicotiana otophora, assembly GCA_000715115.1. Taxonomy (NCBI): domain Eukaryota; kingdom Viridiplantae; phylum Streptophyta; class Magnoliopsida; order Solanales; family Solanaceae; genus Nicotiana; species Nicotiana otophora. The sequence goes on along the minus strand of AWOL01S0126014.1, from coordinate 29,548 downwards.
AGGCTTAAATAAATTCTGTGGAGTTGTATAATTAGAAAATCATGTCATCATCCGCATATCCTCCACGTGTTAGAGGAAATTGAGCTGAGACTCATGTTAAAGATCATGTTTAGGCTACGTGCCGATATTTTGGGACCCACAAGGTCGTGTTGTTGTTGGATTATTTAATTAAATTTACCATTTTGTACTCAGTCATATCTATCATTTGCATACTCAGTATCTGTTATCATTCATTGATACATCATATCATCATGTCAGGTTGATTTTCATGTCATTAAGAGCCCGAGAGACTGGAGATTTTGAGTGATATTTATGGGATCGGGTTGCACGCCGCAGCATGTCTTATTTATTTATTCCTAGATGTGGCTATTATAGTGCTCGGGCTGAAGAAGCCCCTCCGGAGTCTGCACCCCCCACAGTGAGCGCGGTTGATTTTATATTGAGGGATGGATCTTCCCCTCATAGCTGTCTCACCCCTTTTTACCCCGAAACAATATGTATGTTATGGATTGTGGGTTAAAGAGTTTTTCCAATTAAAGTGATAAATTTGAGTAGGGATTATTTTATTTATGGAGTCGCCACTTGAAATTGATTTTTTGGGTATTCCAAGTCACCTTTTATTTGAATCCCTAGTCAGAGGAAGATTTGACTCTATTATTATTGGTCTGCGAAAGTAAAATCTGGGTAAGAAATTCTGTTGATCGGGGAGAAGGTGTAAGACATTCCCCGAGTCCCGTGGTTCTAGCACGGTCGCTTTATTGACTATATTTGGCTTTTATTATTTTTGGATAACCTATTTTTTAATTGTTCTCACGTTTTACCTATGTTCGCTTTTAATTCTTGATTAGATTTATGAAAATTATCTTAAAATAAGTCACGCGCACGTGTACTCATTTTTTGTTTGGCGTCAAGAATTATGTCACGCATACGTGTACACAATCAATAACACTTTTATCATTATTAAGATTGTTTTTTCAAAGTCACACGAATGCGTACCTTGATTTATTTTGGGATCATAATTATGTTACGCGAACGTATACATAATCACGAAAATTTAATTAATTAAGATCGTGGCTAAAAGCATACTATCGATGTGAGTTCTTACTATGTTTGGGTTTCATTGTGAGGCCAAAAGATTATGGATATAATTTTATTAGAAGTCATGAAGTGTTTTGCTTTTTGGAATCAAACTATTAGTATTTGAGGAAATTTTGTTCTTGAATGGGCTCGACAGAAAAACAAATTGAGTGGCTTCATTCTTGGTTGAAATCAAATTAGCCCATAAGCCAGAATAACTTTTCAACTCCAATAATATTCAACATGTTTAGTATTTGTGAGTTCAACCTTAATAAACTAATTGGATAGTCTAAAAATCCTACAACACTCTTTTACCCACACAGAACCAACATTAACCCAATAATTCATTTTTATCTTTGATCCCTTAAACTAAAAACCATGTGACCCAAAAGTTTTATTTAAACACACGTTCTTATCCCTCAACCTTTAAAGGTTTAGTGGCATAACCAGTGGGAATAATCAAAACAAATCAATATTCAACTAGTTAAATCACTAAACTAAAGCAAATAGAATAAACTAATCAACACAAGAGAAACCGTTTATGAAGGAAACACATAGAGTTTTAAGGAAAGAAATCAATTAAGAGCAGTATAATACGCACTTAAACAACAAATGAAAATAAAACTTCTATTGCTGAATTTCTAACCTTTTTGTTGTGTACAAAGAAGCAAAAACCAAAAGAAACAGCCACACTTATTGAGCTACTGACTTCGAATCGGCGACGGAACCTCGAACGGAAAATCGGGACTCACAACCTCGATCGACCTTGGCGATTTAGTGGCTGTTTTTCTGAGGTTTGAAGATTTTGTGGTTGAAGTTTGGACTGTTTCGAGGTGTTATGGGGTTGTATTGGACGGGTTTTATGGCTGTTCTGACGAGCTATTTCAACTAATTTTCTGGCAGCGTTTTGGGGGTGTTAAAGGGTCGTTTTGGGGGCTGGTTTTGTGGTGGTTTCATGAAATGGGTTTTGACAGCTTTTTGAGGTCGTGTTTGACTAAAACATGAAGCTGCCTTCTAGCTTGTTTTCAGCTGAAAGTGAAGTGCATTTGGGAGGTATTCAACTAGGTTTGGCTTGGTTTTCATGGTGATGGAGCTTAGTGGAGTTTCATCGATGGGTTCATTGAGTTTTTGAGGAAGAAGAAGCCTCTGTTGAAGAAGGAGGAGGAGCAGACTAGTCCTTTTTTTTCGTTTTCTCTCCTCTTTTTGCTCTTGTTTTCTATCTATTCTTTTGCACTTCCAATTTTTTGTTCTTAAAATAAGTCAGTGTGAATGAAAAGGATGTGAAGTTTCTCCGAAAACAATGTGTAGGTATGTGAGAGTCCAAAAAGAGGAGAGGCGGCTAGGGTTCTTTTCTAGGAGGGACATGTGAGGGAGTTGTGAGTGGGAACAAGCATGGGGGACAAGGAAAAGTGGAGTGGGGACACGCGTGGAAGATAGAAGCGGGAAAGATGAAGTGAGAAGTGAAGTATTGGTGAGATTAGTGGGAAAAAATTCAAACATGGTAAAACAATTAGGTGCTCATAGCATGCCTCTCTTTGCTTGGAAACATGAAGAGTTTTCAGGCAAAGAAACGATGAGCGAGATGACTAATTTTTGGCCATACCATTATTCAAAAGGGAAGAAAATAAAAGATAGGGTGCAACCGAGTCCTGGTTTAGACAGCCTACATATCCCGATTTATAGGGAAATCAGGTCGCGTGTAGTTCAAGGAATGTGATGGAATGATGAGTTGGAGAGTCGAGTGAGGTTCCATCGAGGCTCCGGTCTGTAGTCCTGCTATTACATTAAAATCGAAAGAAACTAAACAAGCCTATCAACTCTGAGTTACAAGATTCCTATCTATAAGTCTTTTGAAGCTTGATCATGAGTCTTGACTGGTTGTTCATGCAAACTCTGATCTGAACCTTGTGCTTGCTAGTTGCAGGTGCTAGTTCATTCTTCTGAGCAAAATGGGAAATGTAAAGCTCGTACCTTCAGTCATGTCTTGAGCAGTCCATATCCTTTCCATCTGCTTCTGCATTTGGATTCGCTTCTTTTCCTTTTCTTTTATTTATTCTGGATTGAGACTTCTTCTTTTGTTCATATCGAACCCTGTGCCTCGAGGTAAAACCTGTTCAGACATCACAACAAACAAATGAACGAAATTTTTCTGCCCCAGTTTTTACTAGGAAAATTTTGTGAGTTATTGTAACAAAATTCTAAACTACTTCTTTATTGAAAGCAATAAAAAAAGGGAATGGTGTACAATTAAAAGGTCATGATGATTTTTTTTTATTGTCCCAAAAGAATGTCTCAACTAAGGATTGGTGTACCTTATGTTGGGAAAATGTAATTAGGGGATGTGATACCCTATATTGGCAATGATATCAAGGAGTAGTGTATCCTGCATTTAAAATTAAATCAACTAGGGAGTGGCGTATGCTATGTTGGAGAACATAGCTAGGGATTGGTGTACCCTATAGTGGTAAGGAAATGTAATTAGGGGATGGCGCCCTGTATTACTAAAAAAGAAATATAACCAGGGGTTGGCGCCCTGCATTACTGAAAAAGAAATGTAACCAGGGGTTGGCGCCCTGTATTACTGAAAAGGAAAATGTAACCAGGGGTTGGTGCCCTGTATTACTGAAAAGGAAATGTAACCAGGGGTTGGCGCCCTGTATTACTGAAAAAGAAATGTAACTAGGGATTGGCGCCCTGTATTACTGAAACGAAAATATAACCAAGGTTGGCGCCCTGTATTACTGGAAAGGAAATGTAACCAGGGGTTGGCGCCCTGTATTACTGGAAAGGAAATGTAACCAGGGGTTGGCGCCATGTATTACTAAAAAGGAAATATAACCAGGGGTTGGCGCCCTGTATTACTAGAAAGGAAATGTAACCAGGGGTTGGCGCCCTGTATTACTAGAAAGGAAATGTAACCAGGGGTTGGCACCCTGTATTAAAGAAAAAGAAATGTAGCCAGGGGTTGGCGCCCTGTATTACTGAAAAGGAAATGTAACCAGGGGTTGGTGCCCTGTATTACTGAAAAACGAAATGTTGAATCCCCTTGGCGAAAAGGTTCTACCTGGGTTAAACTATGAAAAGAAAGCCTGGAAAAAGTGTACTTCTACCCGGATTAAGCTACAAAAAGCAAACCTGGGCGAAGAGTACTTCTACCCAGAAATATGAGCTGGATCCCCCTAGGTGAAAATGTTCTATCTGGGTTAAGCTACGAAAAGCAAGCCTGGGCGAAAAGTACTTCTACCCAGAAATATGAGCTGCATCCCCCTAGGCGAAATAGTTCTACCTGAGTTAAGCTATGTATAAAACCCTGAGCGAAGAGTACTTCTACCCGAAAATATGAGCTGGATCCCCCTAGGAAAAATAGTTCTACTTGAGTTAAGCTATGCATAAAAACCTGAGCGAAGAGTACTTCTACCCGGAAATATGAGCTGGATACCCCTAGGCGAAATGGTTCTACCTGAGTTAAGCTATGTATAAATATCATGAGCGAAGAGTACTTCTACCCGGAACTATGAGCTGGATCCACCTAGGTGAAAAGGTTCTACCTGGGTTAAGCTATGTAAAACATCCTGAGCGAAGAGTACTTCTACCCGGAAATATGAGCTGGATACCCCTAGGCGAAATGGTTCTACCTGAGTTAAGCTATGTATAAAACCCTGAGCGAAGAGTACTTCTACCCAGAAATATGAGCTGGATCCCCCTAGGTGAAAAAGGTTCTACCTGGGTTAAGCTATGTAAAACATCCTGAGCGAAGAGTACTTCTACCCGGAATTATGAGTTGGATCCCCCTAGGAGAAAAAGTTCTACCTAGGTTAATCTATGTAAAACATCCTGAGGGAAGAGTACTTCTACCCAGAACTATGAGCTGGATCCCCCTAGGTGAAAAAGGTTCTACCTGGGTTAAGCTACGTAAAACAACCTGAGCGAAAAGTACTTCTACCCGGAACTATGAGCTGGATCCCCCTAGGTGAAAAAGGTTCTACCTGGGTTAAGCTACGTAAAACAACCTGAGCGAAAAGTACTTCTACCCGGAACTATGAGCTGGATCCCCCTAGGTGAAAAAGGTTCTACCTGGGTTAAGCTACGTAAAACAACCTGAGCGAAAAGTACTTCTACCCGGAACTATGAGCTGGATCCCCCTAGGCGAAAAGGTTTTACCTAGGTTATTCTACGTAAACCAACCTGAGCGAAGAGTACTTCTACCCGGAACTATGAGCTGGACCCCCTAGGTAAAATAGTTCTACCTGGGTTAAGATACATAAAACATCTGAGCGAAGAGTACTTCTACCCGGAACTATGAGTTGGACCCCCCTTAGGCGAAAAGGTTCTACCTGGGTTAAGCTACGTAAAAGCAACTTGGGTGAAGAGTACTTCTACCTGGAACTATGAGTTGGATCCCCCTAGGCGAAAAGGTTCTACCTGGGTTAAGCTACGTAAAAGCAACTTGGGTGAAGAGTACTTCTACCTGGAACTATGAGTTGGATCCCCCTAGGCGAAAAGGTTCTACCTGGGTTAAGCTATGTATAAAAACCTGCTATGAGTGCTGCATGCTAAAAATAAGAGAAAATGGAGATTTTGCGAAACTTACCTTTGGTGACATTCATCCTTTAAGAATCGTCATTCTGCACTGCTTTGTTCCTACTTCAAAACAATGAAAAATTGTGAGTTTTAAAAGTGGTGATCGGTTTGTGGCCTTGATGTCTTTTCCAACTTGGCTTTGTGCCCATCTTCTTTTGATGATGATTTCAACCTGCCACTATATGTTTTGTGAATACCACTTGCATTTCTGGCCCCAGAGAGCCTTTGACTTTTCAAACTTTTACATGACGGCTAGTCGTGTGGGACTTAACCTTTTTAACTTTATTTTTGCCTTTGTGGCATTTTACTTTCAACTTTTCCTCCAAAACTTTCAATTTCAGAGCATTGGGGAATCTTTGGCTTTTCAAACTTTGCCAAAACGCTTAGGCACTTGGGACTTAATCTATTCAACTTCATTTTGCCTTGTAGGCACTATCAATTTGATTTCCTCCTTACAAAAGTTTTTGATTTCTAAGCATCGGCCGCCATGGCCAGTCGGGGTCAACTTGATGCCCCTGCTGAGTCTGGGTGCCTTTTTTGCATAATAGATTGTATCAAACCGGAGTCCTGTAAATCAGTCTTGCTATCCCTTCTTTGCCTTAGTTTCAAAACAGAGTTAGACCAAAAGTGATTCAAGGAAAAATAAACAATAGAATGGAGAAATGAATTTAGACAAGAGGTATCCCTTTCGGGGAAAGGAAAGAAGGACTTATCTATAGTACATGCGGACTTCAATGAACATGACATACCTTTTGGATTAGATGCCTAATCTGTGTAAACCGTCCGAATCTTAGAAATTTATCACAACTTTTGCCTCAAAACCGATAAACCTTGCCCAGGACTGTCAATACCAATGGCTGTGAAGATCCTCTTTTCGACCAGTAGTGCCCTTTGCCGGTTTTCACCAGCTAATCTCTCTAATTTCTCTTCTCACCATCGTCTTATAGTGCCCTTTGCGGGTTTTTACTAACAAGACTCTCTCATTTTTATTTTCTCTGCTTTGCATCGCCCTACGATGGCCGTGAGGCTTTTCACCAATAAACTTTCTTATTATATTTCTCTCATTTGGTTGTATCAGATCCAAATAAATGTATCCTCCAATTCTTGAACATTCTCTTTGATTGATCGGAAGGACTTGAAAAGGATTTGGGTAAAACAGATTTGGATTGAATTACAACTTTGGAACCTTTAAGGCGAAACCATCTTCGACCATCTGTAACATCTGCCCCAGTTTCAATTTCTCTTCTTTTTTTTTTGGAAATATTGATTTTTATTTTGGTATGACTGAACCCCAGAGAGAGGCTGCCTATGTATCCTTTCGGAATCAAGTCGAACGTAGTTCAAGTACGCGAACTTTGTTTTTGATTTTATTTTTGTTTTTGTATTGTTTTGTTTTCTCTTTCTTTTCCCCCTTTTTTTGTTTCTTTTTTTATAACAACTTCAGGTTCCAAAGAAGGTAATCAAAGAAAGGTAATCGGCTCAAAAGTGTTGATAGTGTTTGGATAGCGAGATTGAAAGCCTTCGTCATCCAAATTAGAGAATATTAATGCTACATAGATGGTCAAACATAGTACCTTTTGACTGCATTCGCATTGACGGTAGTTTTAGGGACATTTCCTTCGATGCTTCCCTGGTACAACGCTCGCTTTTGTATTACTCTCATTACAATGTATGAACTTTTCCAATTTTGAGCCAATTTTCCTTTAGCTTCTTCATGAGGTGGGAAGATACGTCTCAGAATGAGTTGTCCTATTTCAAATATTCTGGGCCGCACTTTCTTGTTGTAGACAAGGACCATTCTTTGTTGGTACAACTGCCCGTGGAAAACTACGACCAATCATTTTTCATCAATCAGTGTCAATTGTTCCAAATCGGTTCTTGACCCAATCTTTATCATCAATCTCGGCTTCAACAATGATCTGAAGAGGGGGAATTTCAACTTCTTCCAATTTCATTCGGACTTGGCTTAGGCCTACTGTTCCAATTATTACTTATTTTCTCACAAGCTTTATCTTCAACACATTCTGCTTCTTGATTCATTATTTCGAGGTCTGATAGCGTTTTAGGATCTGGGCATGAAGTCCGCAAGCATGTCATGTCATTAAAATCTGTATTAACAGAACTGAAAAGAGAATAAGAAGAGTGAAAAGATTAAGAAAGGAAACTTTCCTCGACAATGAAGTATTAATTTCATTTGATTTTTTTTAATTTTTTTTAAAGATTGAAGGGTTTACATCAAAAAGCAAAGCAGTGAAGTAAAACATCCGGATTAGACCCTGAAATAATTCGGAAGCAGAAAAGATAGCAAGACCGGTTACCGAGACTCCCATATGATAGAGCACTTTTCAAGTTTGGCGTTCGTTTTTAGGTTTCTCTTCTATCTCGACAATGGCTGAAATGGCCTTCAGTGCCGGATCAAATTCCTTGTCTTCACAGATCATTCCGATTACTGGCTCATTAGTGTGAGTAAGCAGATGATTGTTCATCATATTAGGGGCATCTTCATCCCAAAGTAACTATTGTCTTGACCACGATAAAGTCTTCCACTGCTCTCTTAAGAGTCCAACAGTCCTTTGTATCACATCCCACTGCTCCAGAGTGGTATTCACATCTAGCATCAGCTTGGTGCGAGGGGGACTCAGGATTTGGCAGGTTCGGGGCCACTGGCTGCAGCAGACCTGGCCCGATTAGCTTTTGAAACAAACTTGAATATGATGCACTAATAGGTGTGAACTGATTCTTTCTGAGGGGCTCTTTTGGGCGAGGATTGTACTGGGAACATTTAGTTGGGGATTATATGGAGCTTGGTAGGGACATACATTTTTGGGAGGTGGAGCTCGATTTTGTGTATAATGTTATGGCAGCGTGTAAGGTTGCACGTTCATTACCGCAATAGGAGACAATGTCATGGCATAAGTAGCATCTTGATGGGGATAATNTTTCTGGGAGGTGGATCTCGGTTTTGATTGTAATTTTGTTGGGGCCGTATGTAGGGTTGTGCATTCATCATCGCATAGAGAGGTGGTGCCACGGTGTATGCAGCATCATGGTGCGGGTAGTAATATTGTGGGGTTCGGGGTGGCATATAGGATTGGTTAAATGATTTGCGAGACTCCCCCAAGCTTGAAGCCATCATGGCTCCCTCTTCTCTCCTAATTCTGTTCATCAAAACACTTCGAACCATTCATAACGGCCTGTGATGTGGCCTTTAAGGCATCATGACTCAAGATTTGGCCCGTTTTTAAACCATTTTCGATCATCTCCCCAATTTTGATAGCCTCGGCGAACAGATTACCCATAGCGGACATCATGTTCTGGATGTAATCCGCCTCTTGGGCCAGTAGGAAGACCGTAAGCATTTCTGCTTCGTCCATTTGAGGCTTTGCCTGGCGGCTTGCTCGCGCCAATTGGCAGCATATCCACGGAAACTTTTCGTGGTTTTCTTTGTCAAACTGGACACAGAGTTTTCTTTTTGAACTTTTCACTCTTGATCTCTTTTTGCTTCTTTTTTTTTCGCTCTTTGTTTTTTTTTGTTTTTTTTGTCACTCTTTTCTTTTCTTTCTTCTCTTATTTTTCACTCAGTTTATTCGATGGCAATGATCGAATCTGATGGGGATCGCCTACGTATCATGACGCCGCATGAATCAGATCTTGCGTAGTTCGGGAATACCGGGAACAAAGTACATAAGCTAGCTCGTTTTTTTCTTTAGGAATGTTTGAAGAGAAGACTTCTTAAAGGAGAAAGAAAATATTTTTTTTGGATTTTGATTGATTTTGATTTTTTGGGAGAAAGACTTCTAAAGAAGGAAAAAACTTATATTTGGATTTTGATTTTTTTTTTTCAAATGAAAGACTTCTTAAAAGAAAGAAAATATATATTTTTTAAATATTTGGGATTTTTTAAGGAAAGACTTCTAAAGAAGGAATTAAAGGAAAATATGTTTTTGGATTTTTGAACATTGGGGGCTGGAACCGATGAGGTTTGCCTACGTATCTCACACCTGGTAAGAATAAGACCTGCGTAGTTCGGTAAAAATCAGATATAAAGTAAAAAAACTAACTTTTTTTTACTCATATATAAATAATCCGATAAAAACTCCTAACAAGGAAAATATTTTGGATTTTGTTTTTTGAAATTTTTTTTGTTGAAAGAAAACTTCTAAACAAAGTTTTTTTTAATTTTGATTTTTTTTTTGGAATCTTCGAAAGAAAAACTTTTTAAAAAAGAAAATATTTTTTTGGATTTTGATTTTTATTTTTTTAAATTTTGGGAGAAAGACTTTTGTTTTTAAAAATGGAAGAAATATTTTTTGGATTTGATGTCTCAAAGAAAGACTTCTAAAGAAGGAAGTAAAGAAAAATATTTTTTTAAATTTTTGAAAATTGGGGGCCGGAACCGATAAGGTTTGCCTACGTATCTCATATCCGGTGAGAATCAGACCCGTGTAGTTCGGTCAAACCGACTATTTTTTCTTCTTTTTTTTTATGAAAATTAATCTCTAAAAACCATACGCACTATACCACGCCATTTGTTTTTTCGGTTCATTCAAAATTGATTTATGCTAAAGTCGGTCAACATGCAAGACTCCCAAATAATGCAACAAGTAGCACATAACATGACATAATGGTTTCAACAAGGTACCTGTCCTAAAACAGAACGCGACCCATGTGCCGAGCGCTGCAAAGTCAAATGCACATGATGCAAATAAAGCGAACTTACTATGGATATCCGGCATGAGGTTTGTTCTTCTAGGTTTAAATTCTGGTGGAGAAGGTATCTAGACTGGCTTACTCGAGCGGACAACTTGAGCCGAGAAGGGTCAGCGTACCGGTAACATCGCTTTCCGGCTTAGCTGGTGGTGCTCCTCGCCTAAAATATGTGTGAGTAAAAAGCCTTCACCGGGTGGCAAACACCTCGGCTATCTCAAAGAAAGCGGGCTATGTCAATCAAATGCCCAATTTTAATTTCAAGAAGACTCATAGGAGGTGCGTGAGAAGATAATTTATAATGTACAGTTCAACAATATCAAAGAAGTAAAAAGCAGACAAGTAGCGCATTAGGCCAAACAAATCACAATACATACAAAAATTAATAAAGCCAAATAAAGTCAAAGTACAAGCTCGAATCCTTGAGTTCCCCAGTAAAGTCGCCATAGCTGTCACACCCCTTTTATCCCAAAAAATATGTATGTTATGGATTGTGGGTTAAAGCATTTTTCCAATTAAAGTGACAAATTTGAGTAGGGATTATTTTATTTACAGAGTCACCACCTAGAATTAATTTTTGGGTGTTCCAAGTCACCTTTTATTTGAATCCCTAGTCAAAGGAAGGTTTGACTCTATTATTATTGGTCTGCAAAAATAAAATCCGGGTAAGGAATTCTATTGATCGGGGAGAAGGTGTAAGGCATTCTCCGAGTCCCATGGTTCTAGCACGGTCGCTTTATTGACTACATTTGGCTTATATTATTTTTGGATAACCAGTGTTTTATTGGTTCTGATGTTTAACTATGTCCGCTTTTATTGCTTGATTAGATTTATGAAAATTATTTTAAAATAAGTCATGCGCACGTGTACTCATTTTTGTTTGGCGTCAAGAATCATGTCATGCGTTCGTGTACACAATTAATAACACTTTTATCATTATAAAGATTGTTTTGTCAAATTCGCACGAATGCGTAACTTGATTTATTTTGGGATCATAATTATGTTATGCGAACATATACATAATCACGATAATTTAATTAATTAAGATCGTGCCTAACAGAATACTATCGATGTGAGTTCTTACTATGTTTGGGTTTCATTGTGAGGCCAAAAGATTATGGTTATAATTTTATTGGAAGCCATGAAGTGTTTTGCCTTTTGGAATCAAACTATTAGTATTTGAGGACATTGTTGTTCTTGAATGGGCTCGACAGAAAAACAAAATGAGTGGCTTCATTCTTGGTCGAAATCAAATTACCCCATAAGCCAGAATAACTTTTCAACTCCAATAATATTCAACATGTTTTGTATTTGTGGATTCAACCTTAATAAACTAATTGGATAGTCTAAAAATCCTACAACACTCTTTTACCCCCACAGAACCAACATTGGCCCAATAATTCATTTTTATCTTTGATCCCTTAAACTAAAAACCATGTGACCCAATATTTTAATTTAGACACACGTTCTTATCCCTCAACCTTTAAAGGTTTAGTGGCAGAACCAGTGGGAACAATCAAAACAAATCAATATCCAACTAGTTAAATCACTAAACTAAAGCAAAGGGAATAAACTAATCAACACGAGAAACTGTTTATGAAGGAAACACATAGAGCTTTAAGGAAAGAAACCAATTAAGAGCAGTATAATACGCACTTAAACAACAAATGAAAATGAAACTTTTATTGCTGAATTTCTAACCTTTTTGTTGTGTACAAAGAAGAAAAAACCAAAATAAATAGTCACACTTATCGAGCTACTGACTTCGAACCGGCAACGGAACCTCGAATGAAAAGTCGGGACTCACAACCTCGATCGACCTTGGCGATTTAGTGGCTGTTTTTCTGAGGTTTGAAGATTTCATGGTTGAAGTTTGGACTATTTCGAGGTGTTATGGGGTTGTATTGGACGGGTTTTATAGCTGTTCTGACGAGGTATTTCAACTGATTTTCTGGCAGCATTTTGGGGGTGTTAAAGGGTCGTTTTGGGGGCTGGTTTTGTGGTGGTTTCGCAAACTGGGTTTTGACAGCTTTTTGAGGTCGTGTGTGACTAAAAACTGAAGCTGCCTTCTAGCTTGTTTTCAGCTAAAAGTGAAGTGCTTTTGGGAGTTATTCCACTAGGTTTGGCTTGGTGTTCATGGTGATAAAGCTTAGTGGAGTTTCATCGATGGGTTCATTGAGTTTTTGAGAAAGAAGAAGCCTCTGTTGAAGAAGGAGGAGGAGCAGACCAGTCCTTTTATTTTTTCGTTTTCTCTCCTCTCTTTTTGCTCTCGTTTTCTATCTATTCTTTTGCACTTCCGATTTTTTGTTCTCAAAATAAGTCAGTGTGGATGAAAAGGATGTGAAGTTTCTCCGAAAACAGTGTGTAGGTATGTGAGAGTCCAAACAAAGGAGAGACGGCTAAGGTTCTTTTCTAGGAGGGACATGTGAGGGGGTTGTGAGCGGGAACAAGCATGGAGGACAAGGGAAAGTGGAGTGGGGACAAATTCAAACATGGTAAAACATTAGGTGCTCACAAGCGCGGTTGATTTTATATTGAAGGATGGATCTTCCCCGGGCGTGGATCTTGCCCGAATCATTTTTATTGAGGGTTGGATTTTTCCTGGGCTGGATTGGCCTTATACAGTACTGAGTGACTGACTGTCAGTTGATGCGTGTGTGTGTGTGTGTATATATATATATATATATAGATAGATAGATAGATAGATATACGGGATGGATCTTCCCTGGGCTGGATTAGCCATATACAGTACTGAGCGATTGAGTATTCTGAGAGTGCGAGTACACGAGGTTTCCATTGTGGTACATCACATACAACATATATTTTGGCGTGTGGATATAAAGGTGTCATATTCCTCATATCATGTAGATTTTATCTATTTTTCTTGTACTGAGTTTAACTGTTGAACTGTAAAGCATGTCTACATTTCTGTACTGTTATTTTTGTACTAGACTGTACCTGTTGAGCTAGTCACTACTTTCAGCCTAGATGTTAGTCTTGTTACTCATTGAGTTGGTTATACCCATACTATACTCTGCACCTCGTGTGCAGATCCAGGTACTTCCGAATACAGCAATTGCCAGATTTGAGGACTTATTTGTTGGAGACTATCAAGGTAGCTGCTTGGCATCCGCAGGCCTTGACTCTCTTTCCTTTCAATTATTGTACTGTTCTACATTTTCAGACAGTGTTCTTATCAGTCAGACGTGTTATTATTTAGATGCTCATGTACTCAGTGACACCGGGTTTTGGGAGTGGTTTATATCAGTATTTGTGAGATTTGTATATTGAATGTAACTGTTATGTCTTCAAACTTAAGAGAAATTGTGGTTTATTGAGATTGCCGGCTTGCCTAGTATTGAGATAGGCGCCATCACGACATGCGTATTTTGGGTCGTGACAAGTTGGTATCAGAGCCTAGGTTACATAGGTCTCACGAGTCATAATTAAGTTTAGTAAAGTCTTGTGGAACGGTACAGAGACGTCTGTACTTATCTTTGAGAGGCTGCCGAACCCTTAGGAAAAATTCCACTTTTTTGTATTATATCGTGCGAAAATACTGATTTCGGAAAACTAAATTTCTGTTATTCTACTCTCTCACAGATGGTGAGGACACGTACTACCGGATCAGATAGCCAGCCACTAATGCTACCAGTTAGGGCCGCGAGAGGTCGGGGTCGTGGTAGGGGTCGAGGTGTAGGTCGTATAACAGTTGGAGCAGCACATGTAGCACTAACAGTTGCTCCAGTGCAAGATTAGGTTCCAGATATAATCGAGTCGGCGGGGCCAGCTCAGGTACCAGCTATGCCTAGTGTGATTCCAGGCCTTTAGAAGGCTTTAGCACAGATATTGACTATTTGCACTAGCCTTGCTCAGGTGGTTTCGGCTCAGGCCATACCAGCCACTTCTCAGGCGGGTGGAGGTACTCATACCCCTGTCGCCCGTACTCCAGAGTAGGTAGTGTAGGGACTTCAGATGCTAGGGGCACTACCAGTCCAACCGGTTGCAGCTGCTCAGGCCCAGGTGGGTCCTATTATGAATGACAAGGAGCAGAAGAGATTAGAGAGATTTGGGAGACTCCGTCCTCCAACTTTCCGTGGAACTGAGTCCGAGGTTGCTCAGGGTTTCTTGGACAGATGCCAGCGGATGCTTCGTACAACAGGTATTCTGGAGATCAGTGGGGTCTCATTTACTACTTTTCAGTTAACCAGAGCAGCCTTCAGATGGTGGGAGACTTATGAGAGGAGAAGACGATTTGGTGCAGCACCACTATCATGGCATGAGTTCTTCATATTATTTCTGGAGAAGTTTGTGCCACAGACCCACAGAGAGGAACTGCGCAGGCAGTTCGAAAATTTACGTTAGGAGGACTTGTACATGACTCAATAGGAGATGCAGTTTCCAGAAATGGCTCGTCATACAGTTTGGTTGGTTCCCACTGAGAGGGAAAAGATCAGGAGGTTCATTAATGGCCTCAACCATCAGTTTTGTTTTGTTATGACTCTGGGGAATATAGCAGGTGCTAAATTCGATGAGGTAGTTGACAATGCTTGACGGCTAGAGATGGTCCATACTTAGGAGCGTGAGGAGAGGGAGCCCAAGAGGTGTCGTGGTCCGGGTAATTCCAGTGGTGTTTCTTCTGGAGGGAAGCCATATCACATCAGGGGTCGTCCTTATAGGCCTGCTCAGATGGCTCGTCCAGCTCATCGTGGCGCATCAGCTAGCCATGGTTCATACAGTGCTTGATAGAGTTAGTCTTATCTTAATGCACTTTCAGCTCAGAGTTCATCTCATAAACCATCAGTTTAGGGTTCACATGTACCAGGTCCTTCTGGTAGTTATTCCGGTTCTCTAGGTCTGCCTCAAAACTTACCGACATTTTTAGAGAGTGGATGCTTTGAGTGTGGAGATTTGGGTCATATAAAGAGATATTGCCCCCACCTTACGGGAGGTTCAGCTCAGTAGATGAGTCAGGCTATGACTTCAGCACCAGTTGCTTCACCACCCGCCCTGCTAGATCGGGGTGGGGCTCAGTCAGCTAGGGGTCGCGCAAGAGGGGGAGGCCGATCAGGTGGCGGTCAGGCCCGATTTTATGCTATTCCTGCCAGGCCAGATGTCGTTGCTTCAGTTGCAGTGATCACAAGTGTTGTCTCAGTATATCACAGGGAAGCTTCTATATTATTTGACATTGGTTCCACGTATTAGTATCCATCATCATATTTTGCTCGTTATCTGGATATGCCCCGTGAGTCCTTAGTTTCACCTATTTTTGTTTCTATGCCGGTGGGCAATACTATTATTGTGGACTGTGTGTATTGGTCGTGTGTGGTAACTATTGGGGGACTGGAGACTAGAGTTGATCTCTTATTGCTTAGTATGGTTGATTTTGATGTAATCTTGGGTATGGATTGGTTGTCTCTATGTCATGCTATTCTAGACTGTCACGCAAAAACCAAGACGTTGGGGATACCGGGATTGCCGAAGGTTGAGTGGAGAGGTTCTCTAGATTATGTTCCCAACAGAGTAATTTCTTACTTAAAGTCTCAACGGATGGTTGGGAAGGGGTGTTTGCCATATTTGGCCCTTGTGAGAGATGTTGATGCAAACAATCATACTATTGATTCTGTACCCGTAGTGCGAGACATTTCCTGTCGGGTATGCCACCCGATAGGAATATTAATTTTGGTATTGACTTGGTCTCGGGCACTCAGCCCATTTCTATTCCTTTGTATCGTATGGCACCAACTGAATTGAAAGAATTGAAAGAGCAACTTCAGGAACTTCTTGATAAGGGGTTTATTAGGCCTAGTGTGTCGCCTTGGGGTGCACCAGTTCTATTTGTGAAAAATAAAGACGGTACTATGTGGATGTGTATCGACTACAGACAGTTGAACAAAGTTACAATCAAGAACAAGTAACCTTTGCCTCGTATTGATGATTTATTTGACAAGCTTCAGGGAGCGAGGGTGTTCTCCAAAATTGATTTGAGATCTGGGTATCACCAGTTAAAAATTTGGGATTTGGATATTCTAAAGACGACATTCAGAACCCGTTATGATCACTATGAATTTCTCGTGATGTCTTTTGGGCTTACCAATGCCCCAATAGCCTTTATGCACTTGATGAATAGAGTATTCCAGCCGTATCTTGTTATATTTATCGTAGTATTTATTGATGATATTATGGTGTACTCACGTAGTTAGGAGGAACATGCACAACATTTGAGTATTGTACTACAGAGGCTTAAGGAGGAGAAACTTTATGCCAAGTTCTCCAAGTGTGAGTTTTTGGCTTAGTTCGGTGGCATTCTTGGGACACATATTGTCCAGTGAAGGGATTAAGGTGGATCCGAAGAAAATAGAGGCAGTTCAGAGTTGGACCAGGTCATCTTAAGCTACTAAGATTTTGACTTTTCTCGGCTTGGCCGGTTATTATCGTCGCTTTGTGGAGGGCTTCTCGTCTATTGCCTCGCCCTTGGCTAAATTGACCCAGAAAGGTACTTCATTCAGGTGGTCGGATGAGTGTGAAGAGAGCTTTCAGAAGCTCAAGACTGCTTTGACCACAGGTCATGTTCTAGTTTTGCCTTAAATTTCAGGCTTTTATATAGTGTATTGTGATGTTTCTCGAATCGGTATTGGGTGTGTATTAATGTAGGAGGGTAGAGTGATTGCTTGTGCTTCGCGCCAGTTGAAGTCACATGAAAAAAACTACCATGTTCATGATTTAGAATTGACAGCCATTGTTCATGCATTGAAAATGTGGAGGCACTATCTCTATGGTGTGTCTTGTGAGGTATTTACAGATCATCGGAGCCTTCAACACTTATTCAAATAGAAGGATCTAAATTTGAGGCAGCGGAGATGGTGGGAGCTACTTAAGGATTATGATATTACTATTCTGTATCATCCTAGGAAGGCCAATGTGGTGGCCGATGCCTTGAGTAGAAAGGTAATGAGTATGGGTAGACTTGCATTCATTCATGTTGGTGAAAGGCCTCTTGCAGTTGATATCCAGGCCTTGTACAATCAGTTTGTGAGATTAGATGTTTCGGAGCCCATTCAGGTTCTAGCTTGTGTGGTTTCTCGGTCTTTCTTATATGACCACATCAGAGAGCGCCAGTATGATGATCCCCATTTGCTTGTCCTGAAGGACACAGTTCAGCACGGTGATGCCAAAGATGTTGCTATTGGAGATTATGGGATGTTGAGGATGCAGGGACGGAATTGTGTGCCAAATGTAGATGGGCTACGTGAATTGATTCTTGAAGAAGCCCACAGTACGTGGTATTCCATTCATCCGGGTGCTGCTAAAATGTACTAGGATTTGAGGCAGCACTATTGGTGGAGAAAAATGAAGAAAGATATAGTTGGGTATATAGCTCGGTGTTTCAATTGTCAACAGGTGAAGTACGAACATCAGAGACCGGGCAGATTACTTCAGAGACTTGAAATTCCATAATGGAAATGGGAGCGTATTACCATGGACTTTGTAGTTGGACTCCTACGGACTTTGAGGAAGTTTGATATTGTTTGGGTAGTTATGGATCGGTTGACCAAATCCGCACATTTTATTCCAGTTGGGACTACTTACTCTTCGGAGTGGTTGGCAGAGATTTATATCCGCGAGATTGTTCGCCTTCATAGTGTGCCAGTGTCCATCATTTCAGATCGGGGCACGCAGTTTACATCACAGTTCTGGAGAGCAGTGTAACGAGAATTAGGCACACAGGTACAGTTGAGTACGACATTTTGCCCTCAGACAGACGGATAGTCCGAATGCACTATTCAGATATTGGAAGATATACTACATGCTTGTGTTATAGATTTTGGGCGTTCTTGGGATCAGTTTCTGCCACTTGCAGAGTTTGCCTATAATAAGAGCTACCAATCGAGCATTCATATGGCTCCGTATGAGGCTTTTTATGGGAGATGGTGTCGATCTCCGGTAGGTTGGTTTGAGCTAAGTGAGGCTAGTCTATTGGGTACTGATTTAGTTTAGAATTCTTTGGAAAAGGTTACATTGATTCAGGATCGACTTCGCACGGCGCAATCTAGACAGAAGTGTTATGTCGACTGGAAGGTTTGCAATGTTTCTTACATGGTAGGAGAGAAGGTACTACTCCGAGTTTCGCCTATGAAGGGTGTTATGAGATATGGGAAGAAGGGCAAGTTGAGTCCTAGGTATATTGGGCCTTTTGAAATACTTAGGCAGATTGTAGAGGTGGCTTATGAACTTGCATTACCGCCTAGTCTATCAGGTGTTCATCCAGTGATCCAGAAGTATGTCGGAGATCCATCTCATGTTTTGGATTTCAATACAGTGCAGTTAGATGGTAATTTGACTTATGATGTGGAGTCGGTGGTCATTTTGGACCGGTAGATTCGAAGGTTGAGATCAAAGGACATATCTTAAGTGAAAGTGTAGTGGAGAGGCCAACCAGTCGGAGAATCTACTTGGGAGACTGAGCGGGAGATGCGGAGCAAATATCTATACATATTTGAGGACGACGTTTGTTTAAGAGTGGGAGAATTTAACAATTCGGCTGGTCGTTTTGAGTATTACAGCTCCGTTCCCCCATTTACTGCTTATCCTGTGTTCAGTTATAAATATGTGACTTGTCGGAGAGGTTTCAAAATGAATTTGGAACACTTATTTCCAAGATTTAAAGTTTAAGTTAAATTAGTTGGCCGGATGTTGACTTATGTGTAAACAATCCCGGAATAGAGTTTTGATGATTCAAATAGCTCTGTATAATGATTTTGGACGTAGGAGTGTATCCGAAAAATTATTTGGAAGCCCGCAGTTAAATTAGGCTTGAAATGGCAAAAATAGGAAGTTTATGTTTGGAAGTTTAACAAGGAATTTGACTTTTTGATATCGGGGTCGGAATCCAGTTCTGAAAACATTTATAGGTCAGTTATGTCATTTATGACTTGTTTGCAAAATTTGAAGTCAATCGGACTTGATTTTATAGGTTTCGGCATCGAATGTAGAAGTTAGAATTTCAAGCCAGGGATTAATCTGAAAAATAGGGTTATAGATGATGCTGCTGAAGCACAAGTCAAGTATAGGATGTTGCGCAAGAGGGTTTTCGAGTCTGAAGCTAGGCATTTGGAACAGCACAAAGTGGATATGAAAGCAATCAACGAATGGAAAGAAATCGCTACTAAATCAATAGAAAGATAAGAATATTTGGAGCAAGGGTTAATGGAACTTGAGGGGAAGATGAGGAAGAGGCTCTCGGATTGTAAGAATACGGAAGGCAATGAAGGAGGGCATCTAGCAAGGGCTTACTTACTATTGGACATGCACGACCTGGTAAACTTGATTGATGGATCCAAGAAGGCCAAGCATGGAGAAGGTCCCTCTGGGGCCAAGTAGATTAGGAAATGATGTTCTTTACTAATTTTTAGCTTAGTTTTAGATTTTGATTGTAATAAGGCAAATTCCATAAGTAATATTTCTTATTATTGTTGTTTTAGTAAGGATCTGATTCATTTTCGCATTAATGAAATGACACAATTATTGGCATCAATTTTCTCCAAGTCTATGTGTCACTTAGGCCTACCTCGGGCACAACGAGGTCTCCCAAATTAGGACGTAAATCTGTTACATGATGTTTCAAAGCATGTTCAATATTGCAAGCATTCTTTCAATATCCTTTACTAACTTGGTTACCTTCTTGTTTTTCTTTTCATTTGTTTATTCCCATTCCCCAAATGTTGGTTCGTGCATACTGGCATCATCCGCATATCACAGTAGATCAAGAGGTCCTCCACCTCCTCCTCCACCAAGTGATCCTAAAGGCAGAAGCAAAGGGAAAGGAAATATGGAAGATTTAAGTGGTATCAAAAAGGACAATGCAGAGAACGTTGAAACTTCGGACGGACGGAATACTCCAGCACAAAATGAATTAGCCCTACGTTTGGAACAAAAAATATTGGAGCTACAAGGGGAACTTGAGCAGGTCCAGAACTTGGCAAACCTTTCCCTCACCCTAAACATCCCCGACATTAACCAACAAAACAGAAACGCCCAAAACCCGGTGCCTCCCCAAAACACACAAAATCAAAATCCGCAAAATCCTCCCGCATCACATCAATATGCCACACTTCCTCAAAATTACAACCCTCCACCGGTACCTACTTATCAACAACACCATCACTACCCAACTCAATACCCACAAACAACCACATACCATACCCCTCAGAATGCATCACAGCCTATTCCTGACCCGCAAAACTCAACCAATGACCACCATTACGCACAGATTCCAGGAGTCCACCAAAGCAATCCTATATATGTGGAAACTTTACCCCATACCCCACAACAGACCCTATACATACCTGAATCTGTTGAGGACCTGCTCATCAAGAATATGGCAGAAGAACTCAAGAAACTTACTGGTAGAGTTCAAAGTGTCGAAAGGGGCAAATGCATTGAGGGTTTGAATTATGAAGATTTGTGTATTCAACCAGATGTAGAACTGCCAGAAGGTTACAAACATCCTAAGTTTGGAATTTTTGACGGGACTGGTGATCCGAAGATGCACTTGAGAACGTATTGTGACAAGCTTGTGGGAGTTGGCAAGGATGAAAGAATCTGCAAGAAGCTGTTCATGAGGAGCCTCACCAGAGATGCCATGTCTTGGTACATCAGTCAAAACCCAAAGAAATGGGTTAATTGGGTAATCATGGCATCAGATTTCATGGATCGATTCAGGTTTAACATAGAAAATGCATTAGACATTTTCTACATTCAGAATCTCAAGAAGAAGCCAACAGAAAGTTTCCGCGAGTATGCTACTCGATGGAGGTCTGAAGTTGCAAAAGTAAGGCCAGTACTGGAAGAATAACAGATGGATAAGTTCTTCATCAGAGCTCGAGATTCGCAATACTATGAAAGACTGATGGTTATTGAAAATCATAAATTTTATGACATCATCAAATTGGGATAGATAATAGAAGAAGGGATCAAAAGCGGAATGGTGACAAATTTTGAAGCACTCCAAGCCACAAATAAATCCTTACAGTCAGGAGATATCTCCAAGAAGAAAGAATTAGGTGCGGTGATGGTAGCCCAAGGTCCAAAGTCTCCTCTTATATACCAAACACCCCCACCCACATATTAGCCTTCACCTCCCAGATACTAACAACCTGTTGCCACTTACCATACTTATAACACCCAACCAGCATACTACCACTCACCGCTAGCCTGCCAAAACTACCAAAAACCTAGACCAAATTTTGACCGCAGACCACCTAGACAATACACCCCAATTGCTGAACCCATAGACCAACTGTACGAGAGACTAAAGGCTGGCGGTTATGTCACTCCCATTCCCGTTGTTGCTATGGAAAACTCCTCCCAGTGGATTAATCTAAATAAGACACGTGTCTATCACTCAGTCATGAAGGGTCATACTATTGATGAGTGTCGTACTTTGAAGGATAAGATTCAGACATTAATTGACACCAAATTCATACAGGCAAAGGAGGCTGTACCTAATGTCCGTAACAACTCTCTCCCGGATCACAGGGGTGAAGGGGTAAATGTGATAGAGACGGTTGAAGAATGGGACTCAGAGGGGTCAATTGGACTCATTCGAGAAGGGGATAACCCTGACACATCTCCAATCACTCTCATATCTATCATGGTACAAACTCAGGCACCGACTAAAGTTGAGGTAGCCGCACCAATTCCATTTGAGGTTGAGGTAACAGCACACTTGATCATGATGGTGGCACCCACGCCATCTTTTAAGTCTAATGTTATACCTTGGGATTATATTGCGGTAGCAAGGAGGAAAGGAAAGGCAAAAATGGAAGAAACAGGTGGAACGCAAGGCATGACTAGAACTGGTAGGGTATATACACCCGAGCATTTGGGAGGAACAAGCAAATAAGCTGCCTCTAAACCGCCTGCCATTGAGACTAGCCCAGATGATCTTTGGAGAAAGGTGCAGGAGAGAGAATATTTTGTGGTTGATCATGTGAACAAAACCCCTTCTCAAATATCCATTTTATCACTGCTGCAAAACTCCGAGGCACATAGGAATGCCTTGATAAAGGTGTTGAATGGAGCTTATGTACCTAATAACATCACCAGTAGAGAGATGGCCAACATGGTAGGGCAAGTGTTG
The DNA here is from genome assembly GCA_000715115.1 of Nicotiana otophora. NCBI lineage: Eukaryota > Viridiplantae > Streptophyta > Magnoliopsida > Solanales > Solanaceae > Nicotiana > Nicotiana otophora. Next base: position 7,041 of record AWOL01S0126014.1, on the reverse strand, counting down.
GAAAGACACAAGATCATTTTTCATGAAGATGAGCTGCCACCGGAAGGACTAAGGCACAACAGGGCACTACATATCACAGTGCAGTTTGAGGACAAATTCATTGCCAGGGTCTTGATAGATGGGGGTTCAAGTCTCAACATCTGTCCACTAACTACTTTGAAAAGGTTGCGTAAAGGTCTGCATGAGATACGAGCAGGGAGTATGAATGTGAAAGCATTTGATTGGTCTCAAAGGGCCACAATTGGGGAGACCAACTCAGCCTGCAGATGGGTCCGACCCGGTTCGATGTTGAGTTTCAAGTATTGGATATATCTGCTACATAAAATCTGTTGTTGGGACAACCGTGGATACATGCCGCTAGGGCCGTGGCTTCTACACTATATCAGGCTGTGAAGTTTGAGTGGAACCATCAGGAAGTGATTATCCATGGGGACTGAAGTAATCCCATTTACACCAATCAAACTGTTCCGGTCATCGAGAATAAAAGGAAGTTGGGCGGAGAAACATACCATCGCATCGAGCGCGTCAACGCAATTGCAAATGACAAATGGTGGAGCAGTAATATAGAAGGCATATTGTCATCGACAGGGTATGGACTCGGCAAGGTTCTCGGTAAGAATCTCCAGGGGATCACCAAACCGATACAGCTAAAGCGACACGACACAACTTTTGGGCTTGGGTATGAATACACCTGGTACGAGTATCAGAATTGGTTGCCACTATGGCATGTTCCTTATTACCCTCTAGAGCGACCAGTACCACATTTGAGCCAGTCATTTCATCAAGCTAACATGATGTGGGAGTCCGAAGAAAATGAAGTTCTAGCTGGCATAAGAAATCTGTTTCTGGATGATGAGACATGGATTGCGGTGCGATAGTTGAGAAGGAGGTGGACGAAGGCCTTATTATTCAGACCGTGGACAAGGGAGCTATTCTCAAGAACTGGACTACCGCACCATCAAGGGCCCGTCGAGTTCCTAGGTAGCCTGGAAATTAGCACTATTTATTTTGAAAGCAATTTTATGAGCATCTAAGACATTTTTAATATTTTGTTTTAAGCATATTTTGTTTTGAAATAATTGCTCGATTCATCGAGCCGTACTTGTTTGACGTTTTCAAGATTTATCTAATGCATTGTTATTTTAGTATTTATTATTATTTTTTATATTTTTTCTCTACAACATTATTATTACCTGTCCCGATGAACTTACGACTATGACATGTAATGAGACAACGCAACATAAGGATAATAATTAAGAGGATCTGGAAAAAGATATAATACCTGAGGAATTTGTCAGAGAAGTGGAAAACTTTGAAAACAAGCCTAAGTCCAATTTGGATGAGTCCAAAACAATTAATTTGGGAGACTCCGAAACAGTCAAGGAAACACGTGTAAGCATTCACCTATCACCATCAGAGAATGAAGAGTATGTCCGGTTCTTGAAGGAGTATGAGGATATATTTGCATGGTCCTATGATGATATGACCGGTTTGAGCACGTCCATAGTGGCTCACGAACTACCTACCAACCCTATGTGTCCGCCTGTAAAGCAGAAGGTCAGAAAGTTCAAACCAGATATGAGTTTGAAAATAAAAGAGGAAGTCAACAAGCAGATCAAAGCTAAGGTTCTCAGAGTAGTTGAATATCCAACCTGGTTGGCTAACATTATGCCGGTTCCAAAGAAAGATGGAAAGGTCAGAGTGTGTGTCGACTATCGGGATATAAACAGAGCAAGTCCCAAAGATGATTTCCCTTTGCCCAGTATACACATACTGATTGACAACTGTGACAAGCATGAACTCCAATCCTTTGTAGATTGCTTCGCGGGATATCATCATATCTGGATCGATGAAGAGGATACTGAAATGACAGCCTTTATTATACCATGGGGAGTATATTGTTACAAAATGATGTCGTTTGGCCTATAGAATGCTGGATCCACCTATATGAGGGCCATGACAACCATTGTTCACGACATGATATACAAAAAGATAGAGGTGTACATTGATGACGTCATCATCAAATCCAAGAGAAGCACATATCATATAGCAGGTTTGAGGAAATTTGTCGATCGACTTTGAAGATACAACCTGAAACTAAATCCCGCAAAATGTGCTTTCGGAGTCCCTGCTGGAAAGTTGTTAGGGTACATCGTCAGCCACCGAGAAATTGAGCTAGACCCATCAAAGGTCAAGGCTATCCAAGATTTTCCACCTCCGAAGAACAAGAAAGATGTGATGGGTTTTTTGGGGCGTCTCAATTACATCAGCCGTTTCATAGCACAATCAACTGTGATTTGTGAACCGATTTTCAAAATGTTAAAGAAAGACGCCGCAACAAGTTGAATTGAAGAATTCTAGAAAGCCTTTGACAAGATCAAGGAATATTTATCCAAACCATCTGTTCTGGTCCCATCAGAACCTGGGAGACCTCTGCTACTCTATTTATCTATACTGGATGGGGTTTTCGGATGTGTCTTGGGACAACACGATGCGACAGAAAGAAAGGAACAGACCATATACTATCTAAGTAAGAAGTTCACACCCTGCGAAGTACGATATTCTTTGCTGGAGCGCACCTATTGTGCTTTGACGTGGATAGCTCAAAAGTTGAGGCACTATTTCTATGCCTACACCACATATATCATATCAAGAATGGATCCGTTAAAATATATCTTCTAGAAACCCATGCCTACGAGAAAGTTGGCAAAATGGAAAATACTACTGAGTGAGTTCGACATAATCTATGTAACTCAGAAAGCGGTCAAGGTGGCAGGCATTGGCAGAAAATCCTGTGGGTGGAGAATACAAACCACTGAAAACATATTTTATCGATGAAGAGGTATCATTCGTAGGAGAAGATATCATCGAAACCTATGACGGTTGGAGAATGTTTTTCGATGGAGCTGCAAACTTCAAAGGAGTAGGTATTGGAGCAGTTTTGTTATCAGAGACGGGTCAACACTATCCGGTATCCAAAAAACTTAGATTTCTGTGTACCAATAATATGGAAGAATACGAGGCTTGCATCTTGGGTCTCAAGTTGTCCATTGACATGAACGCTCAGGAATCGCTGGTAATTAGAGATTCAGACCTTTTGGTACATCAGGTTTTAAGAGAATGGGCTACAAAGAATATAAAAATATTTCCATATTTGTACTACGTGCAAGATTGGATGAAGAGGTTCACAAAAATAGAGTTCAAACATGTTCCGAGAATCCAGAATGAGTTCGCTGATGCGTTGGACACTCTATCTTCCATGATACAACACCCAGATAAGAATTTCGTCGATCCTATTCCAGTAGGGATCCATAATCAACCAACTTATTGTGCTCATGTTGAAGAAGAAACTGATGGGAATCCGTGGTTTCATGACATCAAAGAATAGTTGGCAAAAGGAGAGTACCCGGAGCACGCAAATTATACTCAGAAACGTACACTTCGAAGATTGTCCAACCTTTTCTTCCAAAGTGGAGGAATTCTGTACAGAAGGACTCTAGATCTAGGATTATTATGGTGTGTCGATGCCAAGGAAGCATCCAAATTGCTCGAAGAGATACATGCGGACCACACATGAATGGCTTTGTTTTAGCTAAGAAGATATTAAGAGCAGGATATTTCTGGATGACTATGGAAACGGACTGCACCAGGTATGTCCAAGAGTTTCATCAATGCCAAGTACATGCGGATATGATATGAGCGCCACCCAATGAACTCAATACAACAAGTGCACCTTGGTCTTTCTCCTCTTGGGGGATGGATGTCATCTGTCCAATCGAACCCGCCGCTTCAAATAGGCACAGGTTCATTCTAGTGGCCATAGATTATTTCACAAAATGGGTTGAAGCCGCATCTTACAAGGCTATAACTAAAAAGGTCATCGTAGATTTCGTTAGGGATCGTATCATCTATCTATTCTGGGCACCAGAATCAATCATCACCGACAACGCCGCCAACCTTAATAGTGATGTGATGAAATCCATGTGTGAAACCTTCAGGATCAAGCATAAGAATTCCACAACATACAGGCCACAAATGAATGGAGCTGTGGAAGCCGCCAATAAGAATATCAAGAAGATATTAAGGAAGATGGTAGATAATCATAAATAATGGCACAAGAAGTTATCATTTGCCCTACTTGGATATTGTACCACGGTTCGCACATCAGCCGGAGCAACTCCTTATTTGCTGGTTTATGGCACTGAAGCCGTCATTCCTACCGAAGTAGAAATTCCTTCTTTGAGAATCATACAAGAGACTGGACTCAGTGATGTAGAATGGATATGAAGTCGTTATGAGCAATTGTCTCTCATTGATGGAAAAAGAATGAACGCAGTATGTCACGGTCAACTTTACCGGAACAGAATGTCTAGAGCTTTCAACAAAAAGGTCGGGCCTAGACAATTCACATTGGGGCAGTTGGTGCTGAAGCGGATCTTCCCGCATCAAGATGAAGCCAAAGGGAAATTTTCACCCAATTGGCAAGGGCCCTACATGGTTCACAGAGTACTAACAGGAGGAGTGCTCATACTCGCAGAGATGGACGGAGAATTTGGCCAAAACCTATCAACTCAGATGCAGTCAAGAGATACTATGTTTAGATTGTTTACATTTCTTCATCTGATGTAACTGAACTACGCTTGAACTGATTCCCGTTTAAGAGGGAATACGTAGGCAGCCTTGTGGGTGCGGTCACATCTCAATAAAATCCTCATTCGTGCCATGGTCAGAAACTGAGGCAGAATTTTGAGGACCCTCAAAATTCTAAAGCAAGTCCAGCCAACTTCGTCATACACAGAACAGTCAAAGAATTGCTTTTAAACTGGGGCAGAATTTTGAAGAGGACCCTCAAAATTCTAGAGCAAGGAATCTGCAATGTCTCTAAAATATGTCACAGTCATTGGTTCATCTAACTTAGTCGATGTTGCATACTACTATATTTTAAATAACTACATTCATCAAATGCACACATTTCTTTAGAAAAACTTTATTTCTATAAACAGCCAGATGTTACCCAGGGTGACTCAGACATGATCTCAAGACAGGAGCACAGGCAAAGCAAAAGACAAAAGCATAAACCAACCTTCCCCTACAAAACTCACAATTCTTCTTTGGATGTAGGCACAGTAAGACAATAATATCTGCAGACACGTCAGGTCACTACCTTCAAGATAGCATATTATCTATCCCAAGCATCTCCAGTTAAGAAACACTCTACTATCACTCATCATTTTCTTTGCATAAGGCTAAGCCCTGCCTCCCTAATTGCATAGGACTAAGCATTGTCTCCTTTCTTTGCATGAGACTAAGCATTGTCTCCTATTTGTATGAGGCTAAGCATTGCCTCCTTAACTGCATAAGGCTAGCACTACCTTTCCTTACATCGAGACTAAACATTATCTCCTATTTTGCATGAGGCTAAACCCTGCCTCCTTAACTGCATAAGGCTAAGCACCGCCTTTCCTTACATCGAGACTAAGCATTGTCTCCTATTTTGCATGAGGCTAAGCCTTGCCTCCCTAATTGCATAAGGCTAAGCACTGCCTTTCCTTGCATGAGACTAAGCATTATCTCCTTTATTTGCATGAGACTAAGCATTGTCTCCTATTTGTATGAGGCTAAGCATTGCCTCCTTAACTGCATAAGGCTAAGCAGCGCCTTTCCTTACATCGAGACTAAGCATTGTCTCCTATTTTGCATGAGGCTAAGCCTTGCCTCCCTAATTGCATAAGGCTAAGCACTGCCTTTCCTTGCATGAGACTAAGCATTATCTCCTTTATTTGCATGAGACTAAGCATTGTCTCCTATTTACACGAGGCTAAGCATCGCCTCCTTAACTGTATAAGGCTAATCATTGCCTCCTTAACTGCACAAGGTTAATCATTGCCTTCTTTGCATGAGACTAAGCATTGTCTCCTATTTTGCATGATGTTAAGCACCGCTTCCCCTTCTTTGCATGAGACTAAGCACTGTCTCCTATTTTTCCATGAGGCTAAGCCCTGCCTCCCCCTCTTGCATACGGCTAAGCACTGCCTTTTCCTCAGGATTAAATACTATCCCCATTACACCACCTAAGACCTAGCACTATCCTCTGTTTACCTAGGGCTAAGCACTGCCCTCATCTTACACAAGACTAAGCCTTGTCTTGTCTCATCTTCGCATGTGACCAAGCGTCACATCTTTGCACTTCATAGGCTGAAATATCTCCATTTTGTCCAAAGGCGTCATAGTGCGAAGGCATCATCCTCATAGCCGGAAGACATCATTCCATGGCCTGAGGATCTCTCAGTGTTGCACATCATTATTCAAAGGTGTCATGGATCAGAGGCACCATTTTCATGGACCGTGCACATCATTTCATGGCCTGTGAATCCCTTATCACATGATTTATGGACCAGGACGTCATGGTCTAAGGAAATCATCCTCACCGTCTTATTTATTTATGCCTGGATCTGGCTATTATAGCGCTTGAGTTGAAGGATCTCCTCCGGAGTCTGCTGTTGATACCCAATTTTGCCCTCATATTTTCCAAAATATATACATGCCTTCAAAATAGCATTTTATGCATCATTAATTAGTTTACAAATCTATACAAGCATTTCCTATAATTTTCCATATTTTTAGAGCTCTTAAATTAAGTTTCTTGCATTTAAATTATATAAATATCTAGTAATTATCCATTTAAATTATTTTGTGATGACTTAGTTACCTAATATTATTATTTTGCACCTATAATATATGTTTCAAATATTTTATTTTATTTTATAAAATTATATTAGCATCTTTTAAGCTATAATGACCTATATTCATACACAATTGCTCATTATTTTATATTAGTTGTGTCAAAATAGAATATTTATATTTTTTATAATACTAAGTTATTATTTTAAGCATTTCATTGCATAATTAATATTTTTATTTATTTTTTAAGTATTGTTTATAAATCATTTTGATAAAATTTTGGTACCCAAACCTTAGCCCAATCCGTCCCAGCCCAAAGCCAAACGAACCATAGTCTCAAACCCGGACGGAACCCGTCTC